>JAQFZO010002183.1:0-12895 GCA_034695885.1 Geophilus flavus
AGACTCTATTATTATTTACAACAGCATTTCCATCAGAATCCAGGATATTCCACACCATCCAGCAGAACTACAAAGGTGTTCACCCAAGTGATTTACAAACTGATTTTGGTGATGGACTCAAACTCATCGCTCTCGTGGAAAGTTTACAAAAACGAAAATTGCCTAAGATTAAAAAGCCGATCAATCAACATCAATATTTGGAGAACGTGCAGACTGCTCTTAATGCCATCGCAGCCGACGGAGTCAAATTAGTGAACATAGGTAAGACAATTGATTTTATAAACTGAAAAATCAGGAACAGGGTGTCTCATGCAATGAAACATGGCGGGGATCCACACCCATTCCACTTGTTGCACTTGACTAAATCCATTTTTCCATTTATAATTGTATACCTTTCACTCGAAACGTGTGTGATAAAAGTACATTTTAACTTAGCTGTGCAATTATTCACACTGTAAAATAATTTCGAAAATTATTAATAAGCAGCGGCTTTAATGTTTTATTACATGCATAATGACGAAAAAAGTTATTTTAAAATGTATAAATTATTTATAAGGGAATACGGTTTCAAAAAAAATATCAGCCATAGTTTCTCCTCAAGGTTAAGACGCACCTTAAACCCCAAGAAAATATTTTTTTTATTCATAAGACACACCCAATATTTAGCAGTAGCATTGTTCGACAAAGTTTCGAGATTGCTGCAGTGTGACTAAATGCGACTTAAATTTAAGCAAAAAACATAAAAGTATGAAAATTAAATTGAAATTTAATTATAAGTTACTCCTCCTATTCGTTAAAATACCAAACACGCTTTGAGTGACCTTTTCGAGCGTTGCAATCTTCAAGGTAATGAGATAATCAAAATTATTGGCATTTCAAAGAAAATAAGATTCAATTTTGAAATGAAAAGTAGAAAAATATGAAAAGAAAAAACAATTCTTATCTACATAATAATTCAGCCCCAACCCTTCCATTCAAAAACTGATTTTTAACAGAGATAACTATGCTTCGTGATGCGCAAAAAAAAATAAAAATGATCTATACATATCCAACATTTTCATTTCAGAATAAAACTTTGACCCGGGTGTTTTCCCCTATTTAAAAAAAAAGATGAAAGAAATCAATTCGGAATAAAAACACCTTTAAATCAGCCTCAAGAATTGTCATTATTCTATTTTTACATGCGTTAATAGCCCAATTTCAACCTAATCACAACACATCTACTCTTTTTTACATAAGAGTGCTATGTACTAGTCACTGCTTTGATAGATGGTCACATTAGTCCGAAAACTTGTTACCAAACGACAACATTCTTTGAAATAGCTGACAATGAACTCAACAGAAGGCCATGTAAGGACCTGAGGCCCACAAGAAACCCTGCCCTAGCCTCCAGTCATATTGGGTTATTGCACTTGAGTCCGCAGTATTTGGCTACGTATTTATTCAAACACTTGTTGATATGTATCTCTGTATGCAAACTATGACAAAGACTCTTTTGTGGGCATTTCGAGGGACTAATTCTGTACATTTTTAAATGATATTTTTTTTTCTTCAAATTATTTCCTAATTCAATTCAATTGTTTGTAGGTTTTTAGGTAACAAAAGGTAGCGTTTTTTTCTGATTTATTACTGCTTTTGGCCATAAAGTGGGTTGACCTAATAAGGTGGTGTGTAAAGGAAGTTGCTTGAAAAAGTTATCAAGGTTTTTTAATTTTTTATTTAATATGTGAATGTATGTGAATTGAGACAAAGTTATTTTGATTTGAACCATCATCTAATAGTATTGAATACTCTCGGAATTTCACCTACTTCCTGTTTGAATAAAATAGTCATTGAAATAACCCTTTCGTTCCACAAGTCCCATCATTACTCACAAATGTTCCTCATTCCCTTTTTGAGAGGGCAAACGCATTCCTTAAACAGGTTTTTTTAAGATAACGTCATACGCTGTGTGTCATGTAGTATTTTGTTTTTCAATATCTACGTTTTCATTATCCTTTACAGGAAACACTGATATTGTGGAGGGAAATTTGAAATTAATTTTGGGGTTGATATGGTCACTCATCTTGAGATATCAAATCGGCCGAACCAAATTTCCACCAAAGAAATTGATGTTGGCATGGCTGAGAGGGGTATTACCTGAATGCAAGGTTGGTAATTTCACCACAGATTGGAATTCTGGAATAAATTTGAGGTAATTACGAAATTATTTATAAAAGGGAGAATGATGATGAAATTAAATTAAATTAATTAAAAATTAATTTTTGACTTTTAGTGCTTTGGTGGATTATTGCAAGCCAGGAATATTTTCCCATTGGAGAGAATTGAATCCCAGAGACAGGTAAATTAATTCCATTTCGAGTCGAATGTAAACAAACATTGCTACAAATTTTTCATTTCCTTTCCAATAGAATAAACAATTGTCGAAATGCCATGCAAGTTGCAAAGGATGAATTTGGTATTCCGATGGTTCTTCAACCCGAATATTTAGCCAGTGAAAATTTGGATGAATTATCCGGAATGACATATCTATCGTATTTCATGAAAGATGATGGACCGGGTTATAAATCCACCCTCACTTGGGTGAGAAAACAACTCCCAGAACTCCAAATCAGGAACTTCACTGTAAGTACACTTATCGATAAATGCTGTAACACTCATTTGGGAAATCTATCAAAATTTATCAATTGCAGACCGACTGGAACGATGGAGTAACACTGTGCTCATTAGTACGCTCCTTGGGTGGCTCAGTGCCTGGGTACACCAAATTGACTCGGGAAGAGAATCAATGGGAAACAAATATCCAAACAGGTTTGTTTGAAGAAAAAAAAAGTATACTTAATCCGTTTATTGATGTTAAAACTCACGCTGTTTTCTTTTCTATTTTAGGGATCGAAGCAGGTAGAAGGTTGGGTGTGGAACCATTACTCAAAGCCAAGGTTATGTCCGATCCAGAAGTCGAACACTTGGGTGTAATGTCTTACATTGCTAATTTTCAATGGATCAAACCGAGAAAACGACCTTGCGATCAAATCAGTGTAACAACCGAGAGCAAAAGCGTGCGAGTGCACACTACAGTAATTTCTTTTTATATCGAATCACGGGAAATTATTTGTAATTCGGTTCTGATATTTATTCAAACAGTCCACATTTCGAATGGATTTTCACAGCACCGAAATTAGCACTAAGGAAATTACGTGCGAAGTTCGAGGGCCTACGAGCAGACTCGATTGCAAACTCAATTTCAACAAACATTCAGGATTCGGAACGTTTGCCCCGACTGAAATTGGCATGCATCAAGTATGATTTGTTTGTCGATGAATTTGAGCGAAATTTCAATTCAATACGTGTTTGCAGGTATCCGTATCGTGTGAAGGAGAAGCCGTCGAAGGAAGTCCATTACACATTCGAGTGCTTCCAGATTTATCTAAAATCCAATTTGCTGGAATTGACCCTTGTGCAAAAGGATCAATCATTGAAGTTCTGGTAAATAGTGACGGGTAATGCTTCTTAAGAGCTTTGATTCATAACATTCCTTTTTCAAAGATTGACTCTAAAGGAGCCGGTGTGGGTGGTTTGCTCGAAGTCGAAGCCGTTTCCCCTAGAGGTCGGAGCAAGCTTTGTCCCGTCGTTGAAGATGATGGAATATTTCGAACCACTTTTCAACCAGACGAAGCTGGTAGAGTATTCAATTTATATTTACCAAACGTTAATTTCAATATTTTTTGCTTTTTTTTATAAATAGGAGAGTGGAAAATTGCCATTTTGTATGAAGAAGAACACATAAATGGAAGTCCCTTTAATTGCTATTGCTACGATCCACATGCAGTCAAAGTTCTGGGTTTAGATGGAGCCACAACTGGACATCCATTCACTTTTACTGTGGATACGTCGGCAGCTGGTTGGGGTGAAGTGAAAGTGGATATCACTCACAATGGCCAATCACTTTTACACAGGATCGAAAGTATTGGAGAGGGAGTGTACAGAGTCACATTCACGCCGCAAGGTGATGGGAAACATAGAATCTACGTTTACTTCAATGGCATCGAAGTGAAAGGTGAGTGAATTTTTTTCAAAATCAGGCTATGAATGTTAAAATTAAAATATTATTTTCTTGAATTAGGATCTCCATTCAGAATGAAAATCACGCCGAAATTAGATATTGCCACCGTAAATGCAACAGGTGATGGTTTAAAATTAGTGCACGTTGGAAAACAAGCGTCGTTTTTACTCAATTGCAAAGGTGCATCGACGAGCGATGTTGACGTCCAGATAGTTGGTAAGAAATTTTCCGTTGTTTCAATATAACTCGCAACATGTTTTTCCAAATAATAATAATATACTACATTAACATTAACATCTCATACGGATATTTCACTGCTCAATTTTCTCACATTTCTTAATCTGCATTTACTTAACATAATCTTTGCTGTTATGAAATGAAAATGTCTAGTGGTGAGACATTCTGCATCTTATGGCATGGTAAGTTTTATTCCTATTTTTAGATAATGGCAATTAATATTAATCATCCGAACTGGTTTATATTATAAATGTTTATACCGAATAAATGTATCGATATTTAGGTCCCTCACGAAAGAGCACGATACCGATTCGCTTGATTGCACATCGAGACGGAACCATAACAGTGGAATATACTGCGGTCGAAGTTGGTAAATAAATGGACTAGAATAATTAGTGTTCGTATTGAAAGCATTACTAAAAATAGGTGAACACATGGTGGACATCCGTGTTAGAGGCCATGTAGTGCGAGGAAGTCCATTCAGGGTGCAAGCTTGCGATACAACGCAGGTGAAAGTAAGCCGAATTTCCGACGGCATAGTGGGGAAACCGATTGAATTCGAAAGTAAGAATGAAATCGTTTGTGAACTGTGAACTGTATATTTAATAATGTTTAAATCTATTTCATATTTCAGTCGATACGGAGCGTGCTGGTCCCGGCAACGTAGTAGTCGTAGTCAACGAAAGTCATTTGGCAGCTACAGTCAAAAACATAACCAATCATCGATATTTGGCATCTTTTGTGCCGCATAAATCCATGGCTCACAACGTGAGTGTGCGATTCAACAACGAAGAAGTACCTGGAAGTCCTTTCAAATGTTCGGTTGCTGAAAGTTCTCCGAATAATGTTACAATATCTGGTGACATTCTGGAGGGATTTAGTTGCAACAAAAAGGCAGCTTTTGAAATTCATGCGACTGGATTTCAAAAAGAAGATATTAAAATCAACATTCAGAGTCCTTCGAAGAAGGCTCTGGCGTATTCCATAATCGATGTACATAAAGGAATTTATTTGGTCGAATTTAATGGCCATGAAGTTGGTGTGTATACAATAGAAGTAATCGTTTCGGGGAAGAAAATACCAGGAAGTCCGTTCATGGTCAAAGGTTACGATGCTAAGAAAATCAAAGTCGTTAATGTGCCAAATGGTGTTGTGGATGAAGTTTGTCAATTTGAAGTTGACGCGAGTGAGGCAGGGGAAGGTCAATTAGAAATTTCAATCAACGACGGTGAAGTACCGAATCACGTGGAAGTTCTTGGAAACGGGAGATGTCTTGTCAGTTTCACACCCGAAGAAGCGAAAACTCACATCATTGATATTAAATTTAATGATGAAAGACCTCCTGGTAAAAATGAAAATTGTATTCAATTTGCCTGAAAGCTCATTCTAATCTGTAATCCAATTTTCTGCAGGATATCCTTTGCGATGTAGAGTTGCGGAATTCATTCGTGCTTCTGGCGATTTGCATTCACTCAATTCAATCCCAATCAACAGACCCGCACGGTTCGAGGCAGACATCCAGAGCGGTGGAGACAACGAATTTAAAGTCACCGTCACCACTCCGAGTGGAAAAACTTTACCCATTAAAATAACTGGAAGTGCCAGGAATGGATTTTTGGCAGAGTTTATACCGAGAGAAGTCGGGCCCCACACGATCAATGCAAAGTACGGTACGGCCGTAATCCTCGGAACGCCATTCGTATCAAAAGTGTACGACTCGCAAAGAGTCATGGTGGGAGAACTACCCCAAGGGTTGCTTGGTAAACCAACTGAATTTGTGGGTGAGTAGAGATAGAATTTACATAGAAATTGCAAATTTGTTTCAATCTAAAATGTATTTTATCAGTGGATGCGAATCAAGCCGGAGAAGGCAATCTCGAAATCACCGTGCGGGCTCAAGGACGAAATATTCCAACCGAAGTTTCTCCACTGGGAACTGCAAAATTCAGTGTGGAATTCATCCCTGAAGAACCGGTCGATCATATCGTTGATATTACATTTAATGGAGAGTCAGTTGTGGGTAGGAAATGATGTTTAATTTGTAAAATCATTCCAGAATCTCACTAACAAAATGTTTAATTCCAGGTAGTCCATTCAGAGCTAAAGTTCTCGACATAAGTAAAGTTGCAAGTCGAATACAAGTGATCGGTCAAAGAGAAATCGTGGCATCGGTCGACGAACAATGTTCTCTAAATCTGACTCACGTGGGAGGAACATCGGAAGATTTGGAAGTGAAAATTGAAGGTGCCAATAGAATTATATTCCCATATTAGCACTTCATCACACGCACTGCACATATTACAAACACTTAGAAATTTCACTACATAACCTATTTTATTTCTTTTGCAGATTTAAAAGCAACTTAGGATGAACTAAACTTTATAATAGTGAAAATGCTTGTCTCTATACACATAGTTATTAGTGAAATTAAGAGAAAATTGAGCAAATTATCTAACATCACATTCCACAATCACAAAATGACACATTAATGCAGTAGAAAGCTTACATATTACTTTCAGCATTACATCATTTTTTCTACTTTTACAATTTTTTTTCATCTAACTTGCAGCACCTGATGGATATCCCACTCCGTCACGTGTAGTCGAAGGCAGTAACCAAAATTTCTGGATCGAATTTACACCCAGAATCACAGGTAATAATTCAACTTATGTACAATTTCTTACAATTCATAATTTTTTTTTCTTTAGGGGAATATAAAATTCATGTAACATTTTGTAAAGTACCCATTCCTGGAAGTCCCTTTCATTGTCGCGTTTACGATGTAAAACAAATTTCTGTTCGTGACATTCCAAGAGGATATGTGGGTAAACCAGTTACATTCTTAGGTACGTGTTGGGAAAACAGTTACAAAATATTTTATCATACTCATTTCATATTCATTAATTTTTTCCCCCTTAAGTTGAAACACAAAATGCTGGACCAGGTAACCTTGAGGTAACAGTCAACAATGGTCAAGTCCCCAGCAGTGCTCAGGGTCAAGGAAATCACACTTATGCCATTACGTTCATTCCTCGAGAAGCAAAACAGCATATAATTGACATCAAGTTTAATGGCGAATATGTGCCAGGTTTGTTTAATTAGCTTTTCCCATTTTTTCCCACAACATTATTTCTAGTTTAGCACATAATTTTCTTCTTTTAAAAAAAGATTTAAGAGTTAAGAAAAAAGTAAATAACCTCATAAAACCCATTAATTTGTTGGCTTTCCTGCTGTGCAAGTAGTTGTTTTGACCACTCCAATTTTGTGGTTTTGTAGGTAAATACTAAATTTGTACGAATGCTCTATTTTTGTTAGTCCCACATCTGCTAATTGAATTTCTTTGATGATTATCATTAATTAATAATAAGCCAAGCTTGTTAAGGTCAGAGCTGCATAGAAGAGTGATCTTGACATCATTTCATTGATGCAAAAAAATGTTTGTGCGTTTAATTTTCATTTAACACTAAAGGAAGTGAAGTTGTTCGATTTTTCAAACTTAGTTCGATGGCCAATTAGTTGCTTTCGTATTTTTTTTTTTACATCGTTTATCATTCTACTGCCTTAAAAAGTATCATGACCATCTTCGAAGTAGGTTATCCTCTGGTATGTTGACCCAATTATACCTGTATTCCGAGCACGATCATGTCTCTTCGGCATCAAGTTTAGATGTTTTGAAAAACCACATTAAGCACTTATAGTATGTTGTAGTAAAAACAGGTCTTACTGCATGATTTTTGAGTTCGACAGTTTCATGTTGGGTTCAGCCAAGTTAAAACGTTTTCCTAATTGAAAAGGAAGAGAAAAAAACAGTGCAATGGAAATGGAAAAAGTTGAATTACCGTCAGTGTGGTTTATGTACTCTAATATTTTTTTAGGGAGCCCATTCAGGTGTTCTGTGAGTGATACCAGTAGAATACAAGTAATGGGTGAAGGCCTTGGAAAGGTTGCCGTTGGAAGAACGGCTACTTTTACCGTACATCCAAATGGATCTCTACCGGAGCCAGTGGATGTGAAAATAACAGGTTTGTTCAGTTTAAATTTTCTCAAGTAGGTAAATAATTGTAATTTTTCTTCATTTTTCTTCATTAAATCAGCTCCAAGCAGACGTTCCGTCTCGACCAACACAATCCCATCCCCAGATGGTTCATATACAGTTAAATATGTGCCCAATGAAGTTGGTAGGTTTTTTTTATATTTACATACTTCGTACAATCATAATGATAATTTCGTATTTCAGGTGATTACATAATTGACGTGTTGTATGGAGACGTGGTTGTGCCTGGAAGTCCTTTCTTAGTGAAAGCTTACGACGCCACTCAAGTACAAGTTACTGATATCAGCAACGGCTTTGTGGGGAAGCCCGTCTACTTTAGCAGTAAGATTCCCATTATCGATTTCGACAAGACTCTTTTTCTTAATTATCATTTAAATAGTTGACGCAAGTGCAGCTGGTGCTGGGAACTTAGAAATTGTGGTGTCTGTGAATGGGAAAAATGTTCCCAATTACGTTCAGTCTGAGGGAAATGCAAAGTTCCGCGTTAATTTTAGACCACAAGAAGCACAAACTCATCAATTAAAGATCAAATTTAATGGGGAAGCTGTGCCTGGTAAATCCGAAGCTTTTTTAAAATTTTATTATTATTATTATTTTATCATAATTAAATTTGTTAACAAATTCAATAAATAATTTTAGGCAGTCCTTTCACCGTCAAAGTCACCGATGACGCAAGTGGTATTCAGCTGATAGGAACTTCATTGAGATCGGCTTCTGTGTCACGGATGGCAACTTTCACTGTCGAGACATCAGGGACATCTAGTTCCAATTGTTCAGTTGACGTGTTGGCACCATCTGGAAGAACTGTTCCGGTTCATTTGACTACGACTGCGAACGGCAATTACCAGGTGGATTTCTCTCCTGCTGAAGTCGGTCAGTGATCATCAAACACATTTTCACTTTCTTCGTCCTTCTTAAAAATATAAATTTTTAAACATTCTGTAGGTCCGCATATGGTACATGTGACCATGGATGGCATGCCAGTTACAGGAAGTCCATTCACTTGCAACGTTTATGATATTAAGAAAATTAAAGTGTTGGGATTAGAACCAGCCATCATTGGAAAACCAACAACTTTTACAGGCAAGTTTTCATTATTTTTTGATCTTTTATTTAGCGTTTGATTAAACGTCTCATCAAATTTCACAGTCGATGCATCTCAAGCCGGTGAAGGAACTCTGGAATTGGTAGTCACCACCCGCAAGACTTCCGTGAGAGCTGAAGTTACATCGCGCAGCAGAGGATTGTACGACGTCACGTTCGTTCCCCACGATTCCACTCCACATTATGTCAACGTTTCTTTCAACGAGGAAGAAATTCCAGGTAATATTATCCTATCAATTATACTAAAATCCACAAATTAAATTCCGTGTTTCATCATTAGGAAGTCCGTTTTTGTGCGAAGTAGCCGACTCTAAACGAGAAAAATCAGCCATGTTGCAAAGACAAAGTGCGAGCAATTCTTCTTCAGCAGTAACAACTGTCGGTTCTACCATTGAAACTCAAAGACGGGTAGAAACCAAATACGAATCGCGTTTTGAAAGCAAATCGACATCTCGTGTTATAAACGGCCCTAAAAATCAAATCAAAAGTAGTCCGATAAGAAGTAGTCCGATACGAGGCAGCCCTACGAGAAGTCCAACAAGAAGTCCTTCTAGGAGTCCAACCAGAAGTCCTACAAGAAGCCCAACAAGCATAGCAAGCACGTATTTGGTTAAGGCAGTCAATGGACAACATGGAGTGGATGAAATCGATAGTAAATGGAATAAACACAAAGTAAATTTGAAAATAAAATGTAGAAAAATTAGGGAAAGAGTCGATGTTTAATATTTATGTTTCTAGGCCGATAGTGTGACGTCTAAGTATTCGAGACAAACAAATTCTTCGCATCAAAGCAGCGAAACTCGCTGGGAACAGCACGTGACTCAACATCTGGAGTCATCGCACGAATGGAAAATGATCAATCATTCGGGTCTGACCGATGTCCACACTGTCTATGGAAAAGGTGAAGGCTTGTACTCCCAACAAGCAACTGTTGGATCGACTGCAAGCTTTGAAATCGATGCTAAAGGATTGACCGACGATTTGGATATCAAAATCACTGATCCAAATGAGAAATCGGTGGCATCAAAAGTCGTGAGATTAAAAAATGGTGTTTACCGAGTGGAATATCACATGAATGTTGCTGGAACGTATCGAATCGAGGCATATTATCAAGGAACAGAAGTTTTCAAAAGACCGTATTACGTTGATGTTTGTGACCCAAATAAAGTTCGGCTTAACAGCATTACCGAGGGCGTCTTAGGAAAGGAAACAACATTCACAATCGATACCAGTCGTGCCGGAAGGGGAAACTTGACCGTTTTAGTCCGAGCAGCAGGTCAGGAAGTTAATCATCGACTGGATGGTTTGGCGGGTGGAATTCACGAAGTTGTTTTCACACCACGCACCGCCATCCCGCATCGAGTTGACGTTAGATACAATGGACAACTCGTCCCCGGTTGTCCGAGGGAAATCAACGTTAAAGATCCAGCCACTGGTAAAGCAGTAATTGCAACCGGAGCAGGTTTACACCAAGCAAAAGCGCACAAAACCGCATCGTTTGTCATTGAAACGTTGGGCTACGAAGCAAAGGATTTTGATGTCATTGTAACGGGACCCAACGACACCTTAATCCCAGTCCAATGTTATCAACAAAAAGATGGAAACCTTGCAGCAAAATTCATTCCCCAGCAATCAGGTATGGAAAAAGGAATCAAATGTATTGACTTACCTTACGATGTCTTTTGGGATGCAGGTCCACATCAGATTGATGTCCAGTATAATGGGAAGCACATCAGAGGCTCTCCTTTCGTCTGTCAAGTTTTCGAGTCCAGCAAAATCGTTATCGAAGAAATCACAACAACAACCTTCACTGTGAATGAGAAAATATCGTTTAAATGTAAACTAGGTCAATCAAAACAAGATTTGTTTTTTTTAATAACAGCTTTCTTTTACCTACAGTGAACAGACAAAAAGCAGGCTATGCAGAACTCGATGTGACAGTCACGAGTCCATTAGGAAAAGACCTTCCGATCGAAGTGAAACCCACTTCCGATGAAGGAGAAATCATTCAATTTTTCCCAACAGTTGCTGGAAAATACAAAATTTCAATTCTTTATGGCGGTGAAGAAATACCAGGTTAATTATTGTACTCTTAAAAAATACAAAACTTCAATTTTTAATTTTTTAAAATTTATTTTTACTTCATTAGGAAGTCCAATTATATTCACAGTCGAGGGCGATATCGTACCAAGAGTATATGGTGAAGGGTTAGTTATAGGTCAACAAGATCAACCAACCGTATTTCGAATCGATGCAAAAGGCTTGCGAGGAGAACCTCACGTCCAGGTCGATGGACCCGATTCTGTGGCCAGATGCAGTATCGAAGAGGAAGAAGATGGATTGTACATCGTCACTTACGTACCGCAAGAAGTTGGTGTGTTTGACGTAAGAGTGATGTGGAATGGAAAAGAGGTCACAGGTAATGTATTTACTCACAGAGGGATAAACCTCGAAATTCGATTAATTTATTTTTATTTAATTAATTAATTAATTAAAGGAAGTCCATTCCATTCCCGAATCATCAATTGCCGTAAAATCAAAGTCACTGGTGGATGGGAAAACGTAGTAGACGGGCCAAACCGGTCGACAATTCCCCTGAATTATGAAAAGAAATTAACATTTGACATATCAGAAGCTGGACCGGGCATGTTGACGGCCGACGTCAAGGGCCCGAGAGGCGCAGTTCATTCCAACGTCGAAGCCCTGAGCAACAACCGATACACTGTTGCTTTTACACCGACTGAAAAGGGAGATCATTATGTACACGTATCTTTTGCTGGTTTGCCACTTCCCAGATCTCCATACTTGTGTGTGACAGAAACGGAAAAATCTCATCTCGATCACACGCGAGTAATTCTCAAAGGCCATGGATTAGCCAGTGCTCACGTTGGCAAAGAAGCTGAGTTTACTATCGACGGTAAAGATGCCGGTCCAGGGTCGCCGGAAGTTAGTTTAACCGGGGTTAATAATGACATATACGTGCATGTAAATAATTTGGGCAATAATGTTTATAAAGCCACGTATACACCGTCTGTCGGAGGTGAGTGAGTTAAAGATGGAAAAAAAATTGTCAGATCACTAAAATTAAATACTTTTATTAGGTTCTTACCTGCCTCTTGAGGTTTAAGAAATAGAGTAAAAGTGCCGTCCTGGTGGTCATAAAGCTCGCAAAATGCCACTTTATGCGGTCCCATGCAATGAGTTGTTAATTCACCTATTGCAAAATATATCGATTTAAATTTAGAGTATGTAAATAATTTTAAAATGCATTTTTTACCTGATCCAGCTTTTCTAGTATCGATGAATGCTTTTATCTCTTTCCCCAATGCTCCACCTCTTATTCCATCCCCAGAACAGAGAACTTTACTGGGATCTGTGTTTGATGACACATTAATCTTGAGTGGACATCCCTTTACTTGCCGCCCTGACCACGCTAC
>JAQFZO010002184.1:0-12892 GCA_034695885.1 Geophilus flavus
TGATCTATGAGTCCTTAAGTGGAGTTGACTCAGCTAAGAGGGCCTGGGTGAGTCTACTTTGGTCGGTGCTGCTCGCGGCAATTTTTTGACCACAATTGTATGTCAAGCTGGAATACCATTTTGTCAGAGTATGCCCAAAATTTTGAGCGGGTTTAAGCTTCATTTGCTCTATCAAATGATGTATGTTTCAGAATTTGCTCTGAAATAACAAGGGTAGGACAGGATAAGACGAGGTACTAAACGACCATTCATTCTCTTAGTAGCCTTGTTGAATAATGAAATGGTATAACTGCGCATGCTCAGATCAAGACAATTATGTTGGCAAAGGAATGTTACTTTCTTTGCAGCAGAACTTTAAGAAAGATTGTGTTTACGTATGAGAGAGGAATGTACGTACCGTATTTATTCCTATAGTGCATCGCTGTTGTGACTGATGAGCGTATAAAACACACCACATCCCTGTTCAATAAGCACACACTGACTGACACTAGGGGTCTTCATAAATGAGACAATTTTACGAGTTTTTGATTGTTTAATTATGGGATAACCCACCAATCTCTGCCAAGCATGGTTCCTGTTCCAACACTCCAATAACCACGTGATTTGTCAATAACCAATGCGGTGAATAGTCCCACCAGCGCACTAGTGCATTCGCAAAATTTTTTTACCGAGCGATTTTGATATCGCACTAGTGTGCAGGTGGGATTATTCACCTTATTGGTTAATGCCGTATCATGTGGTTAGTGCAGTGTTAGGTCAAGAACTTCCAAGGAACCACACGTGACAGGGATTGGTGGGTTAGCCCATAATCGCACAATCAAAAACTCGCAAAATTGATTAATTTATGAAGACCCCTAGTGTGAGGGATCGCTACTTCTGTCCATTGAAAGCTATTTGAATTTTTTTGTTTGCTTTTTTCCATTACGGTTGTACCAGTGGTACTTATTTCCACTTGGCATTGACTCAGTCCTCCCAACATAATGGAGACATTTGACTTGACATAATGGATTGCGTGATTTAATGGATGTGTGTATTTCACGTATTATGTCCTACAAGTACTATATAGATATTGTTAAATTTTGACCTTGGTAGATCCCATATGAACTCAGCAATGCCTGCTGCTGTGAGTATAACATCAATAATACCACATACTTGGCTTAAAGTAGCAATAGCGCAATTAGCGCTAATGGTATAGAGGGACAACATTTTGAAGTACAAGCACGATAGCGCCATTATAAAGTGGCACTAAAAATGTTAGGTACCCTATCCCAAAGAGTTTTGCAAGATTTTTTTTTATTCATAATATAAACTAATTTGTGATCATGCGCAGTGGGTCACCAGAGTCTGCAAATAGTGTAAAGGGAGGCCCTGAATATTTGGGTGAAGGATTTTGATGCTTCTTTAATGGTTTGAAGTATTAAAATAAAAAAACAGAAAAACTCTTAGGAAATTGCAACTTTTATCATCCATGCACAAAGTCTTAAAAATGCAGTTAAGGGTACAAAGGCTTCGCTTCAGACCCTAAATTCTATTCATTAGGCTTCCCTACTGGGTGAAATACACTTGCAAATGTCCTCGCATTTATGCACGCAACCCGGGTGTAGTTTACAAGGTCGAAAATCCATCATGCGAAACATACATGACAAACAACACGTAGGCCTAAAATTAAATTTTTTTAAAAAAAGTAAAAGGAAAAAAAAAATGTGATGAAAGTGCGAAAAAAAAATATTTGTCGAGAAATGTTTGGATTTTGTTCTCACATTTCCTCCATATCATTACAAAGAGGCGCCGCGACGCGATCAAGAGAGACGCCAGTGTTTTGAGCCATGTGCCAATCAGAGGGGCCGCCGCGTACGAGTTTCATTGGAGCGTCATTTGCCACTTGGCAAACGATTCCCTTTCTCTTTCCTGCACAGCGCAGCAAAACAACAAGTTTGACTTATGGAGTTTTGTTTTTCCCCTGGTGAGAGAAATGAGAAACTCTTTTAACAAAACTCCATCTTCATCTGAGCTGCAGGGGGGTGGCCATTAAATGTCATTACGAGTGCCACTTTCGATGGTTCTCCGATGGCGAGTTGGCGAGTTTTCTTCTTTTCTCTCCCTCGATAATTGAAGAGCAATTGCTCAATTTCAATTTAAACAAATTACGCAGCGCATTTTTAGTCTTTTTCTCTCTCATTTTTTTTTATTGGTTGAATGTAAATTTTAATTGAATGAGGGAGAAAAAAGAAGGTGGAATGAGATGGTTGGGTTAGGTTGGGTGGGTTTGTGATGTACGATTTTTTTTTTATGTGTCGATTTCCCAAGTGTCAGTCACCCTGTATCGAGTGCGCTGCATGTAGTATACTCAGTGGAGATTAGAAGAAGGGGAAAAATAAAAGAAATAAAAAGTGGTAAAATGGCAATGGAGCAATAGGGCGAGGTTTTAAAGCGAATCGAGTTGGCAATTACTCTTCTACTCGCTCACAGGTGGCGGGGCGACGTGGTAAAGTCCCTCTTTAGTCGATTATTGACGTCGTTCTGTTCAGTGACGGAAATGGCAATCAAGTTTCAACTCGCAGATTTTATTCTTTCTCTTCTTCTTTCCTCTCTTTAATTTTGTCTTTGGTTTTTGGCTGGTTTTGTGCAGTGACTCGTCGTGTTGACCTTCAAATGTTTTTAATTTTTGTGTAAATGAAGTAAATAACTCGTTATAACGAACTGCAAATGTTTTTCTTATACTGAGAGGTTTATTATATTGAAATAACACAGTAGAAATTCAATATTACTGTATTGAATTAAAAGAAATTACGGAGTATAAAAATTCGTTATGTCGGGGGAATTCGTTATAACGAGGTGTACAAAAAATTTTCTTGTTAAAATTGGATTTTTCAGCCAAAAAGTTTTAAATTCCATCATAAATTAGGGTCAGTTTGGAAATAAATGGAAATTTTGTGCATATTTTACTTAGAAAAATTTTTTTTTATATAAAAAGTTTGAGTTTTAGCCGATTATTGTATTTCGGAATTTCATTTTAAATGTCACGATTTGTCTCGTTTGGCTGATTCGCAGAGTATTACCGAATTTCCTCATATACCTAATACTCTAAATCGATCAAAAATGCAACTCGACCTCTGTGAAATTTAAAAATATTAAAAACATGACTCCCAAAACACGGAAAAAATCCGACAATTCGAATTCCTCTTCTTTCTCCCACAAGAGAACAGTCGAAATCTTAATTCACTTTGATTTTACACACGCGAGTTGAGTTCTGACAACACCTGTCGCCTCGATGCAACAGGCGCATACAGTCACCAACCTCACCTATGATTTCAAAAATATCGATTTTCCGGAGGAAAGTTTTCTGGTGGGAAAAAAATGTTTGTTTTGTTGTCACGAAATAAAATGGCAGTTTCAATTTTAAAATGTTTATATTTTTTCTTTATTCTTTTATTTATTTATTTTTTTATTTCTTATTGTTATTTTTTCCCCTTTCTGTATTTTTCTGGGTCTTAACAGACACGTTCCAGATCGCTAATGCTCTTAACTGTAAGTGCAAGAAGCCTAACTCAGTGCGGAGCTTTTCACTGCGCTTCACTCGAATGACTTTGAATTGCTTGGCACACATAAAAAATAAAAAAATAAAAAAAAAGGCAAAACAACTCATACGAATTGGATTTTTTAAAACAACTCATTTCCGGTTTTGTTTCAACCAATTAAATTTTTATATAAAAAAAAAAAATTACAGATTAAAAAAAATAATTTCCATTTTTAGATTTTATTTTTTTTTTTTTTACCATTCATTAATAATTCTAAGAAAAAAATAATAAACAAAAGGGAAAGAGAGCCGTCTGGAGTGGAAAAAATGAAATAAATCGTACTTGCTTTGCTGCCTCGTTCGCTTTGAAATGATGAGTTCGTAAGAACTTTTCTTCATCAATCACAAACCCTTCAAAGCCTCTAGATTGCTAAGATAAAGAGTAAACACATTGGTTTGCTGATTGAAATCTCGCACCTGTCTTTGCACTGATGAGGATTTTTTTTCCTTTTCTTTCCTTTTTCCCCTTTTTACTAACAAAGAGTGATTCATTTTGTACTAAGTACAAAACAAAACAAAACAGAAACTCACCTAAATTATTTATCCGACAACTTTTCAATTCATTCTATCGATTTCCAATTTCAAAAGAAAAATAAAAAATAAAAAATTTTTTTAAATTTAATTTATTTTTCCATAAACAAACTTTAATGATTAAAATAATAAAAATGTTTTTATGTTTTGTTTTGTTGACATTTTCCAGACGAGCGGAAACGAATTTACCAGAGCGATAACTAGTTTAGTTGCAACTTGCTGCCCCTTAAATAGAGTAAAATGCTTCTCTGCATCACTTAATACTCTTTTTTGGCCTTTGGGGACATCGAGGGAAATGTGTTTATCATATTATAATTTATTTCCATTGGTTTTTATCCTCTAAAACTTAGGAAATATCATGAAATCGCAATGTTGTTCAAGGACAAAATCCTCTTTTCGATCAGTTAAAGCGTAAACGACACAAATCTGTGTGTGCGAAGCTTCAAAACAGAAATTTTCTTGGCCCTGGACCAAAATTCTAATTCCAAAGCACACGATTCACTGAATCCCCTCTTTTTTCCTTTATTTAACTTCCTTTCTTTCATATAAACTCAGACAAAACAGACAAGAAAGAGAGAGATCTAAAAATATAAACAGAAAATATAAAAAAAGAAACAATTGCCTGTCGACTTTTCAGCAGCCATTTTTGCTTCTTTATTTATCTGTTCCCATGATCGAAGCAAATGCTGAGTGAGTGAAAATCACGTTAGTGATGACCTTGGTCGATGGAATTCCGGAGTTGTGTGAGTGAATTGCAGTGAACTATGACGAGGAAATCCATTTTGTTGAGTGCCTACTTGTTTTTTTTTGTTTTCTGAGTTGGTTTTGGGGTTTATCAAAGGTTTAATGAGACTACATCGACTTTAGTTTAGTCCTGTCCTGTATCAAATGGCATTTACAGTGCCTTAATGAAGTGAATTGGAAGACTGGAATGATTGCTTGTGGTCTGCGTCGTCGTGTGTTGGGTGCGCCAAACTGCCAATACGTCATTCTTAGTTTTCCCTTTTCCCTTCTCTTCCATTCCCCCCCGAATTTTTTTTTGGCATTTGTTCAAGGAGACAAACCCAAACAAAAAGATGTCGTAAAAAACTCAAGGGAGAAAAATGGCGACGGATTTTTTTTTTTTTTTTTTTTTGATCCCGAGGTTTATTTTATTGAAATTTGAAATTGCTGGCCCTTTGGCTTTCCTGCCTTGATTTTTTGGATGTTTCATCTCACTGATGGGAGTCGAATGTGGGTCAAATAGGGAATAAAATGGGGGAATCCAAAGCCCGGGGGTTGTTGGGGGTGTGGGTGGATTTGGATGGATCACGATGGATGGGTCCATCGACTCCCTCTGGTGGAGAAAGTGGGAAATTCGGATTTTTTGAATTTTTTTTTGTTATTTGCTAATTTTGTGCATTTTTCTGGGTTTAGTGGTATAGTTGCTGATGTTGGAAATGAGAAATTCTTGCAGAACATTCTTGTCGTGTCGATGAAAGCAAAACAGCATTCCCCGACCACACAAAACGATGTGCCGTGGGATGAATAAATACTCTAAACATACCGTACATTTTTCCTCCAACGATTAGAAGACATTCCTATATGACTGTTCGGCTTAAAAGTGACTGGTAATTGATGCATTTCATTTATTTAAATGCATCATAATTCTCTGTCAGCATTGCATCACTAAAAATAATTACTTTTTTAAAGCTCGTTTTTAAGCCTACAGTGATGTTTTTTTCCTCATATCCTCATTGCTTTGTCATTTGGAAGGAAAAAAAGGGCACTTCCTGTTTGGATAGGGTATTGAGAATTTAGGGCTAAATAGTTGTAGAGTAGTTGTAGGTGTCCTTAAAATTTTAAGGTCCTATCCAAACCGAATGTGCACTTTTGCAGCCCTCAAAATCTTTTTCCTCATTGCCCTACCATTTGAAAAGGTCAAAAAAAGGAACTTCCGGTTTGGATAGGGCCTTGAAACTATAAGAGTACATAGTTGGATACTTGTAATATATGCCTCTAAAATTGTAAGGTCCCATCCAAAACGGAAGTGTCCTTTTTGCCCACCTCTAAATTTTCTTTTCACTACCTTGCAATGTGGAAAGGACACAAAAGGCACTTTCGGTTTGGACAGGGCCTCAAAAATACAGGAGGACAGAGTCAAAGAGATCTAATTGGTTTCCTCAAAATTTTAGGGTTCCAGACAAACCGGATGTGCCTTTAATCCTTCTAGAAAAGTGCAGTTTGAATAGAAAAACTTGAAACTTTCCACAAGTTGATAAAAAATGAATAAAGTTTGGATCAAGACACATACCTATGGGAATTGGGATCTACATGGAACTATTTTAACATCACATTGATTTGTGCATGCAACATCCCTTTAAAGTTAAAACAAGGATAAAAAACTAGATAAAATTTTTATAAACTTCAAAAAAATTCAATTTTCCCCTATATATAGAATTTTACCAGATAGAACTTGTGCCTGATCAATTTTCTTATTGAAAATAAAAAGATTTTCTGCAGCTGACATGATAACCATGCATTTTTGTGAAGCAAGAAAAAAAATATTAACGATTTATTTCCTGTTGTTAGAAATGGAAGCAAAAACACCATATGCTTCTTTCATACTACAAAACAATTTTTTTTACACATCACAAATTGCTCCACTACAAAGTGATCTGGCAAAAACAAGTTTTCTTCAGTTTAAATAATAAAAAAAATAAAAACGTTTGCTACAACATCCATCTTCCTCTTAAAACTATTTTCATTTCATACAAATTAGATTATGAATAAAAGCATCAAGAAAAAAACTTTGAAATGTTGAATTTTAGAGTCACTAATATTCTACATAACTTGGTGCATCGGTTGTCGGATGGACTTTAAAAGCCGGTTGACTGAAACCCCATTGCCAGGCCTTTGGTTTTACTGGTTGTTGGGTTTTGATGTCTGGTTTGAAGATTGGTAGTGTTGTTTGCTGTAAATGTGGAGTTTTTGTTGTAGTTGTTGTTGTTGTTTGTTGTCTACCATATCCTTGCAAGTGGTCTTTTAATTGGGCTTCATTTTCTTTGTCTGGTGATAGCAAATATTCCCATAAGATGTCCATTGGCGTTTTTTTATGTTCTTGTTGTTGTTGTGGTTGTTGCATTTGTTGTTGTTGTTGCATTGGTTGTTGCTGTTGCTGCCATGGAAATTGCAATGGCTGTTGCTCTAATGGTGTTTCTGGTGGTTCTGTTTGTTGTTCATGTTGTTCAACTGGGGCTTTTGTTGTGTGTTGTTGTTGTTGTTTCATATTTGGTGATTGTTCCTGGTGTTGTTGGTACTGCGACTGTTGCTGGTGTTGTTGGTACTGTGATTGTTGCGGCTTTTCTGGGTTCTGTGATTGTTGTGGCTTTTCTGGGTTCTGTGATTCTTGTTGTTTTTCTTGATGTTGTGATTGTTGTGGTTTTTCTTGGTGTGATTGTTGTTGCTTCTCTTGGTACTGTGATTGTTGTGGCTTTTCTTGGTACTGTGATTGTTGCTGTTTTTCTTGATGAGAAAATTGTTCTTTGTGGTTAGGTGATTGATGTACCTCTTGTTCCTGTAATTGTTGCACTGGTAACTGTTGTGATTCTTTTTCCTTCTGCTCTGATTGTTGCTCTGGTAATTGCTGCTCTGATTCGTGCATGGGATAATGTTGCTGCCGAACAGGTGATTGTTGCTTGTATTGATTCTCAGAGACCTGTTGCCCTTCTCCCTCTCCTTGTTGATATGGATTTTTCACATACAACTGCTGGCTAAAATTCTGATCTCCAGGCAATGGCATCTGTTGATACCCAGCTTGATAAGGCACTGGTGCATTATTATATGGCAAACCAACAATTGGCATTCCATTTTGATCATAATAGGGAATCTGCATTGGCTGTGGTGCTTGATTGGGTCCAGGATAATACTGAGGCCCATACCATCTTTCCTGCCCACCAAACACTCCATGTTGCTTTTGCTTGCCATAGTCCCCAGAATCCTTAACTTTTTCATTTCCAACACCAAATCCATTCACAACTTCATGTGCCAACACTTGTTCTTGTTGTTTCTCATGTTTCTTTTGCTGTTCTAATTGTGCTTTCAACTTGGCCACCTCCATTTCCAACTTCTTTCTCTCGGCTGCCGCGGAATTTGCCACATCACCTCCAATGGAGGCCCCATCCTGTTTATCGCCTTTACCAAGCAAAAACAACTTCTCCAGAGCAGAAATAGGCAAATTATCCTTCTTGCTAGACACTTGGGCACTCTCCGTTGTGGCTACCCCACGAGTTGTCATCATGCGATGAGGATGCGGAGTCCTTTTGGCCGGAAGTTCCTGGTTGTCGTAATCATAGTCGTCCACCTTCTTTTGAATCTTATCCAACCCTGGAAAGTCTTGCGGTACCTCCAAATAGTCCAAAAGTCCATCCATCAACTGGGTGTCTTGAAACAGCTTGAGGAAATCTCCTTTTTTGATGTCATCAATGTGAGTGAATAATCGCGCTGCCAGGGCAGGTGGTAGATGTTTCATCGTGTAGTCGACCACAGCTGTCATGTTGATCTCGTCCAAAATCCCACTCTTGCTCACCGCGTCCATCCAACCGTTGGTTGGACTACCCGTAGTCTCGCCAAATCCCGCGAGAAGAGACTTCTGCACCTCAGCTGACGTGGGCGCCGGTTTGTCCATGAACACGTTTACATGAAGGAACCAACCCACCGAAACCGCAATCAAACAAAGAAACGACATGATGAAACAGCGACGAAGCGCTGTTTTCGAACATCCGGGTTCTCGGTTGTGTTTGGTCCATTGCGTACCGTTAGATGTTGTGTCGTATTCTTTCAAAAGTCTGTCTAAATCTTCTTGTGGTTCTGATTTCGGCATCGTGCAAAGTCGTTCTGCGGTCTATCTATTACTGACTTATTAGAGGAAGTTAAAAGTTCCTGATAACACAAAAGGAGATCTGCCCACGCTTGTTGACGTCACACAGATTGGAATAAACAAAGGTGTTGATCCCTATGATTTGAAAGTTATAATTTCTCTTCCAAGGTTTGTTTGTTGGTCTTGTTGATGCAATTCTTTGAGAGTTTGGCTTTGGATTGTGCCCTCAGGTAGATGTTGAGTGATGAATTTGCTTGGTTGGCTATTGTGTAAAGTCAGATGGAAGAATATTTTATTATTTTTACTGTCGAAGTATTTTTTTAATATATTTAGTCAGTGGGAGTGAAACAGATGTTTAATGAATGGCACACAGATGCATCATTCAGAGTTTTCCATTGCTGAAATATAGGGAGAAGAAATTTGAATGGAAAAGTTGATGGATGAATGTGAATAATGGTTTTCAGTATCAGTAATGTCATCAAGTAAAAGTAGATTGGGAGTTTTCCTTCTCTAAAATCAAAGTGTGCACCAGTACCTAGGAGGAAGTAAAGCAATTTGTTGGCTGAATTGGGTGAGTGCATAGTTTTAGGTACAGTCCATATAAAGTATAAAAGAGGTGGGGCTAATTATTGATGAAATGATCTGTTTTTTAATTAAAATTCCAGTTTATGATGAGATTTTATGACTGCATTTTTTAGTTTTTTTTATTTTTCTAAGAAATATGATGACTCAGATAAATTGAAAAGTTGAGAGCAATAAAATTTTAATTTTATAAAAACACTGTCAAGTGCCACAGGGCTTTGTACCTCTAAAAATGAATATTAATCATTTGTGTAACTAAATTTCAACATGTGAAATAGGGGAACTACAATTATTTATATACTGAACTGAAAAGGTCTGATTAAAGTAGATCTTAATATGGGAAAAAATTAAATCTTTATTTTCACTATTTATATCTCTAGAAATGTAGTTTATTATACTCCAAGGTGTTTCAAAATTATGATAGCAATTAGACATGCTGTAGATAGCAGTCTTCCTGCTGTGGTAGTATTTCAATAAAATTGGTTTTCTTTGCAATCTAATGTATTTGAATTGTATAAATTTAAAAACATCATTCTGAGAAATTAAGCTATGACTAAAAAGATGGTTAGGAGTAGTTTCAGTAGTAGTAATATCTAGTTTAAGGCCTCCAGCTGTGACAAAGGCCATACAGGACCTGTCATGTACAAAATTTAGCAATTACTAAAGATCCAAAATATGACAAGATGTTTAGGAACCAATCTAATTTAAATTAATTTAATTTCTGTTCATCACAATTAAAAAATGTTAATCTTTTAGCCTCCTTACTCTTCATCTCCTGAACCCACATCGGATAGATCGAAAAATCGAAAAGAACATCCATTTTCAAGCCCAAGATTAATGTTGAAAACCCAGTTTCATTTATCATTGCCATCCCCAATTCCTTATTCCACTGCCCACTGCAGAATAGAAAAGAAAACAAAACAAGAATAGACTAATTATGACCATTCACCATGTAAACAGATCGATATCCCAAACCCAACATCTCTTGTTAGCTTCATCAACGCCATCTAGTGTCCAATTCCACAAACAACAACAAAATTAAAAAACCAAAATATACATTTTTATTAATAACTTTATATACAAAAAAATATATAAATAAATAAATAAATAAATACATAAATGAAATATAAAAAATCAGGCAGATGTTGGCGAAATCTGCCGCTTATTGACCGCAGCATCATCCAACCAATCTTCATCCGTTTCGCTGTCTCCCATAATCCCATCAATTTCTTGCACGTGGATCAACTTCACGTATGGTTTCGAATTACCAAGTTTCACTTTATAAACAATCAAAAGCACTAAAGACCACAGAAATCCAACTCCCGCCGCTATCTGGAACGTGATCTGGGCCCCTAGCGTGTCGTAGCCGAACCCGAAGGCGCAACTTCCGATCGTGCGGCCAAAAAGCTCTAAACACGGCACGACCACCGTCCGAATCGCTCGATACGAACTGTGATCGGACGTGCGGCTCAAATACGCGCTCGTCACGGCCGGCATTAGAATCGCCGAGAAAAAGTGTATAAATTGGCCACCGGTGGCGCTCCACGGATTCCAGATGAAGGAGAAGAAAAGTAAACGCATTGAAAAAATCGCGAGGGAAAACATCAAAACCGGATGTAATTTGAGTCTGCGCAGAAAATAGCGACTCGAATTAACTGCGAAAATGTCCACCAGGAAATTCAGGCAGGTAACAGTCCCGAAATGTACCTCGTTCCCGCCCATGTCCTCTAATTTCCATAAAAGGAAGTCGTCGACACCCGAATTGAACACACCGGCCAAGATGGCGGTGAGCGTGACGAGGAATAAACTCAAATCGCAAAAAAGGAGACGATATTCGCTCAGTTTTGTCGTTTGGGGGAGCGCGAGTGAGAATTTACTGCTCACAACCGGAAAACAAAGCGCGAAAAGCAGCGCGAAGATCGTAAAAAAAGCGTAGGAGAAGAAATGAATGTTGAAATGATCGACGTCTAACCACAGCCTGCAGTTTGTCATCGCCACGGCCAGGCTGGTTCCTAACGAAGCAAGGCCGGCGGTGAACAAACAATAGGCCCGATGATTGCCGTACTTCTCGGTTAAGTCCATGTCGTCTAAATATCCGTACCACGCCTGATCGGCCACGGTGACGGCCGGACTCCCGAAAATCCATCCCAACATGAAAGTCATGAATAATAAAAGGTAGGCGAGTCGGTTTCGGTTTCGGTTGTAAGTTTCTTCTTGAGGTTGATCGGGATCGTAATTATTAGATGCGTAGTCTTGGTCGTAGTTTTCAGGCACTAGGGTGGTTGGGGTTGGGGTTGTTACGGTCGGGCTTGTTCGGATTGTTCGTTTTGTGGGCTTTGGTGGGTTCGTTGTTGTTGTTAAGGTTGCTGAGGGATTTATTGCTTCCCAAATCGAGCTTAGAAATGATCTTTTTTCGATTTTTTTGAACGGAAACGACTCTTGATCGTCGTAATAAGCGTTTCCGTTACCGTATTCCGATTCTTCTTCATCCGGGTATCTATTTTTAGCAATATCCGGGGATTCACGGTCGTCCGTGTCGATTTCTCCTCCGATTACATCGAAATTACGTTTCGTGTCGTGTTCGTAGTTCACTGCATCGAAATTTCTCTCGTTATTTTCATCTTTGTAGTAAAAATCGGGTCTTTTTTCGACGATTCGGTCCGATCTGGGTGCGCCGCCATCGTTTAAAATTGGCGGCGCCCTGGTTTTAATCTCCCCGACAGGCGGCGCAGTCAAATAAAGCGTGTTGTTGTTTATGGTTGAGTTTGACCCTGTCGTGGATGTGTAAGGGCAAGTTATTAAATATAAACTGGTGTCCAAAGGCACGAGCGTCGTTGCACAGAGAAATCCGACGATGGAGACCAAAACGGACGAGACGATGACCAGTCGGTAGGCGTTGAACCTGGTGGCGAAATGCACCCAGAAAATCAGAGTCCAAATTGCGAGGAAATATTGTATCGATTTGAGCATTCCGACGTGAGAGGCGCTCAATCCCAGGTGTTTGAGGTACAAAGTCGTGTATGGCATGATACAGGCTTCGGCCATTGCCGAGAAGACGAAGAACCCGTATGCTGTGTGTTGTGCCGATTTCATGTCCGAACTTAATTTCTTCATTTTTCAAGCCTAAAAATAAAATATGTTTTTTTAAAAATCAAATCAAAAAATGTCTCTTGTGTTGCTGGGAAGCCTACGTTTTACTTTTTTGTACTACAGGTCGAACCTGGTGAAATAATGTCGAAACACGTTTATAAAATGTGTTCTTACAGGAATCTCGTTGTAACGAACTTCCATATAACGAATTTCGCGATATAGCGCATTATAAATTTCATTTGGTTGGTCGCCCT
>JAQFZO010002185.1:0-12882 GCA_034695885.1 Geophilus flavus
GATTATAGCTTTTGCCTTATATAATCCATTGTTAACAATTTTCTACCAATTATATGAAGCAACATGGTTTAAAAGCAGTGGAAAACTAGTTGCATCTTTTATGACTTAAACAGCAGAAAATGTCAGGTGACATAATCAAGTTTTATCACTACTTTCAATACATTTCTAACCTTGAATTTATTTCATGCTTTTTTTATAACATTTAATCAACTTTTCACACAATCTGTTGGCAAAAAACAACAGCTGCAACTAGTCATGTGTTTGTGAAACACTTCTTCAAATAGATTTAAAAACAATTAAAGCACATAAACCAACTTATTTAGTAGAATGAGGATGTTGTAACCTTGAGAAGAGAACAACATACAAATATGGGCTACAAGCTGATCCTCATTTTAGTTGTTGGCTTTGCTCCTAGATGGCATTGTATATATTTTGGAAAATAGTGCTATAATTAGAAAGTGTTTGAAATTGTAATTCCAGTGGTGATGCAACATATAGAAATTTTCCAATAACCTCTTTTTCATAACCTCAATTGAATGTCCCTAAATTATGATCTTTAGTAATGATTTAAAAAAAATGAAACATGCTGGTGAAAATGGGAAATCAGGAAGTTTGAACTTGTTTTTATCCCACTTTTCTGTTTGGAAATACCAATTAACCTGTCATAGTACTCTAGCTTTAGTTGAATTAGAATTAGAACATGTATTTTTAAGTCTACTTACTCATCACCAGAAGGCAGGAAAGTCAATAGTTGGCTTGAGTTTACAAAGTGGGGGCCTCAAGTCCCAAACAAGGTTGACACAGGCTAAAGATATCATTGCATACCTTTCCCTCTATAATATGTAAGACCTTGGCTGTGATGCAGCTTAGCCTCCATTTGGAATTGGAATGTGACTATTCTTGTATGTCTTCTAATAAATCTCTATTAACAATTTACAAAGTGTTTAGGAAGTTGGGTCAATATTTAAATTGGGTTTACTCACTTGTGTACCCTAAAATCTAATGCCCTAGTGTTAATGCAGGTATAAGATAATATTTGTCTGTGTCAGTTTGATAATAAGTCTGTAATCGCATATTTTTCTGCTGCCGGTTTTCTCCCTTTCTTCGGCAGAGCAAATTCTGAAACTTATACCATTGAATAGAGCAAATGTAGCACAAAGCAGATCAAAATTTTGGACTTCATATGACAAATTGGTATTCCAACTTGTCATATGTTAAATTTGAAAATCGAAATTTATTTCGTTGAAAATCGGAGACGGATTACTTTCTATGGTGTAAATTATGGCCTGCACCCAATAATAGGCACTTATTGGTAAAATAGACTGTAAACTTATCCCAGTATACCTGTTTCCAGCTGATTGCAAATATTTTCAACATGAACGTAATAAATTTCCCCTTTTTACATTGCAATGTAGATTACATGGTTTTGAATTGCAGCTGAAAACATTCCAATGTCCACTGTGTTCAAACTATCTGCTTTAACATGTTTTAATGGCAGCAAACTGGGGCTTTCCAGTTCCCCTGGTTTCATTTCATTATTCCAACTGACATGGACAATTTTACATCTGTGACCTTGTTTGGGTTTCTTTTTTCCAAAGCAATTGTTTTTTCCCCTCTCTTCTCACATTGATGAATTGTTTAACTTTAAAGAGGAAAGCTAGATAATGGAGTTTGGTTTTTGATTATTTACAAACAATGACACATTGAAGCTCTTTCTTGTGTCAGTTAAATGCAATCTTATCATGAAGATTGTGAGTCAATGATTAATTAATTTCAAAGGTCAGATTAGATTGGATGATGGTGATAAATTTTAAAGCAAATTGTCTTGTTCAACCATGACTCTGACTGTCACCTTTAACTGTTATGGCCATTGCTTTTCTTTACTGCCTCCCATTTCCTTCAATAAATGATAAAAAGGTATTGAAGGAGCTTTTATTCTGCCTCATGATGTATATCATGTTGTCAGTGCAGTCAATGGGTGGTAAGTAATAGGTAGTTGGAACAAATAAGTGGTTTAGTATATCATTCCTGCTCTCCTGTGGTTTCATTTTCAATTTAACCAATTGTTTTGAAGTTTGAACCCATTATTTTATACTTACAACAATTAAAGGCCATTCATTGAAGGGAAAAAGCATTAATTTCATTAATAAAATTAGTTCTGGTTCAAGGACTTTTGATTGATGCAATCATTCTTCAAAATTTCAGAGTTCATGGAAGAGCTTGCATAAAGTTCATTAAATAAAAAAACATCATGTGACTTACTGCTGATGCTGATGATCTCAGTGTGTGGTTTCAGTACTGGGAGACTGAGAGATTGATGGTTCTAAACAAGGAAGTGTGTGAAAATCTAGTGAAACCAGTCTCCACAATGGCTCATTAATATGTGGACCAAGTTATGTAAGTGAAAGTGTTATAGAAAAAAGGCTATGAGGTTGTTTGTACACATTAAGACCATCAACACTTATATTTTCTCATTACAACTCTCACAGCAGACAGACTTGATATCTTCTGGGATTTGGTGCAATGAGTGTGGAAACTTATTTGGTGCAAAACCCACCTTGACATAATTTTTTTTATCTTTCACTTCCTATTCTCATTTCATTGTACCAGGCTGACTTCCCCACTCTATGACCCTAATGTTAATTGTAGTATGAATCCCTAAAAAAAGTGTCTCATCAATGAAGCATCACCTGAAAAACAGGAATCAAAACCAGCCTGTGACATAACAGTGTTATCTGGAGCAAGCAGTTATTGTTGATTTAAGTTATTAGAATTCTATATTTCTAGTTCAGTTGTTAAAAGGAATGGAGGTTTCCTATTTCCATGTCAAACAATAAAAAAATGCCCTAGAAAGATGTAGCATCTTTTTAATAATCGAACTGGAAAAGCCGATAACCGAAATCATCATGTTCCCAAAGACGAAAAGTCCCTACGCTTTGTGTTGGAAGAAAGACAAATCTCAAAAACCCTCCTGAGAGGATGAAACTAGGCATTGGTCTTATTAAAATTGCCTTTTCCATACTTTTGATGACTTTATTCATTCCCAGATTTCAAAACTTCCCTGTTCAAATGTCGGTGAGTTCTAAGCCTTGGACACTTTGGTCCATCAACTTTAAATGATGTCATTAAATTTCATCATCATCTATTGTCTTCTTTTGATGTCAGGGCAGAAAGAACTGCATTTTGCAATCCTCTTCCACAACCTAGTGTCAATTCCTATCACCATTCAGGCCCAACACAAACACACATCTTCATTGCAGCATCTACTTCCTGATCACATATATTAATAAATAATAAAGGACTAATCTATATTCATTCTCTTCCCACATGTGCCCTTTAATGAAATTCTGTTAGAGATCATTGAGATATTATTGAGTCTAGTAATTCCAATTTCAGCAATTGGGTTCATATGTACCAATAATTTGGAGGGGTGTTAAATAAATGCCTCAACCATTCCATACTTGTGGGAAACTTAACACTGAACAAACTGAGGATGGTTTTTACCAGTTTGAGCTGTGCATCAGACATAGCAGAACCAAAAAATAGATTTAGGTTATGGAAGTAACTTGATGAAGTTGCAAATTTTTCTCTTTTTTTTACTCCCTTCCATATAAATAAATTTTAAACTTAGGAAAGTCAGAAGATACTGTAGCTAGACTGCAGATTACCTAATAGAGAACATAGTAGTAAAATACTATAGAATAAAAGTATAAACAATTCTTATTTACACAAAACATCTGGTCTGAGTTTCCTCAATCAATTCATCACAACTATTATTAACATGGGCTATAGAAGAATAGAGTTTTAAGCTTTTATGGAAGATTAGATGGGTCACGTATGCAAGTTTTCGATAAAATTCATGGAAAATCATAAAAGTAAAGGGAGACTCCAACCACCATTCAAGTCTATTATTAACCATCCTTTCCATTGTTTTACAAATACAGCTTGTCAAAGCAATTGGTCTATAAATTCTAGGATTCGTAGGATCTTTTTCAGGCTTCAATATGGGAGCAACGATAAAGCCCAGTACGCAGTGGCATAGCGACCGCTCCCCCTAAGCAAATTTTTCTGAAGTGTCGCCTTTTGGTGGGAATAAAATTTTAATTGGAGGTGGAGGCTTCCACCTCCAATTAAAATAGGCGCCTATTTACATAAGTACTTGCTCCCCCAGTCACAAGAACCTGACTAAGGCACTGCCAGTATGGTACCTAGGAGGCCTCAATGCTCAATACATAAAAATCGGTAAACAACATCGGTGAACGTATGACTGACGTCAAGAAAACCATATGTTCATATGGAGGAAAATCGATGTCACTGTTTTTTGATTATCGAGACACCCACGTGGCCATATAGCACAACTGGTACCTGCGTGTAACGATGACGTCAAGTCCACCCACAACCACCAGATTTACATTTCACGTGAAAACTTAAACGTGAACATGTTTTTTTAATGTTTTCCTTTCCTGCAACGTCATCGAACCATTCATTAATGATGATGGTTTATGTGATAACGCAATCTCACTCAACGACCAATCAGGAAGCGATGGAAAAAGCCATCCCAAATACCAAACGACTACAATTTTCTCACTTTTTTTTTCTTAACTTTTCCATCCAACACACATATTTGTTTCTATTTTTTTCTTAACTAACTCGAGTAAGTTCATCGACCCAGCATGAAAATGTGGGTTGGTGACGTCATTACTGTGCACTCGTGGGTACCCGTATGCAACTAAAACTTTGGCACTTGTGCTCTTAACAGGATTTGATAAGAAATAAGGGCAGGGGAAAATAAAATTTATCAAACATGAGAATAAATCAAAATATTATTTATTACTGGGAAGGGCAAAACGGCGGGAAGGGAAAATTTTTAAAAAAAATTTGAAAAAAAAAAATTTGTTTTGTCAAATAAAAAATTAAAATCAATTTGAGAAAATAACTGAAATAAATCCCGTGATTCTGAGGGTCAAGGTTAAAATTTGTGATCATGAAAAAAAAAATCCCATGATGCAACGAAACCCGTACGTCAGAACTTGGGCACGCGTCCAAATCAGCGAGGAAATAATCGAAGAGGAGTCCAAGGGCACCGCCAGGCGTGAAAGTGGCGCTGCGATCGTTATTTTATTGTCTCCACGTGGAAGCAGAGACCTCCACGTGACCTTGTTGCGCAATAGGATACGAATTTAGCCTCAAATGAGGCTCTAACGCGTCATAAAAAGCCATACAGGGTTAGATAGTGATGTAACAGTTAGAAAAATCGATTCCCTGGGACGAGGTTAGAAGTTATTGATTGGGAATTGGAAATCTGGTGATGTTTTGAAACGGATCCAGGTGCAAGATGTGACAAACATTTTTTTTATGCGTGTAATGATGAGATCTGATGATAATTACGTAACATGGTTTAATAATAATAATAATATTTTTTTTATATTTTATAAAAAATATATTTTTTTTGTAAATTTTTTTTTGGTTGATTCAATTAATGTGACCATGAATTTTTAATTTCATTATGAGGTATAAATGTAATCATAATCAGAGTAATAATTAATGAAGATGGATAGTTTCATTGAGGAATTTTGTATTAATACATTATAAAGTCTATTTTTGTGCTCTCTGTCTCTCAAAAGGGATTTTTTTTCTACTCTAGACCCAGTTTTAGGACTTAAAGCTTATGAATGGAATGGAATGGAATGATATACTAAGCAGTGTGTTAGAGATTACACTTTTTCTCAGTCAGTGCAAGTCATAGATCACACTATCAGGCTTGGGATTTATCAATATTTTAAGGCTGGGGGAGAGGGACACTTCCTGTTGTATATTATCAATGAAAATCAACTTTGGCATTGGTCTGGTCCTAGATGTCCCAGACATTAGCTGACTTCCTGTTTTGTTATAAGTCATTTTTTGTGTTTCATGTTTTTTTTATATTTTGTTTGTTTTGATCTAATAATGGGCGGCAGATGAAGAATTTTGGAACCAGAAGCAGAGGAATGGACTTCAATGGATACGGCTTTTTGGTCATTTTAAAAGCATAAAAGGCTTCCGGATTTCGGAGTTTATCGAATAGGTATTCGACCGGCTTTAGTAATTTAAACTCTATTTAGCTACTAAATGAAATGTCTAATGATTTATTTTGTATCAGAAGAATGGCATCTACCCGGGGGCAATATATGGACTATCGATGGAAAAATCATGAATCTGTTCTGGATCAAACACAAGAGAACTGGAAAACTTAACCCAATCCCGTTTTAATTTCACCCGTATATGCATATGGGGGACCGTATTCTGTTATCGGGATTTTGATTATTATAAATTCAGAATATGATATTATGTTTTCATACATTCTGCAATTATGAATTTGGTTTTTGAAAATTACTTTTCAAAAATTGAGGTTCAGAAGGTGAGCAAAAGTGCAAAATCATTTCCAGCAATTTTAGCAATTTTAGTTATGCCATCTTCTGTTGATTTTAGGAACAAAAATTTCAAGGACACACAATTTCAGGATGCCTGGTGAGGCAAGAAAATAACAGGTTTTTCATTTTTATATATTTTTTTATATGTTACTTCCTAATTGTTTTTCTCCTCTGACTTCTTCCTCTATTTCTTTTTCCTGGTTTATTTAGTTTCCTTCTCATTCAGGAACAGAAACAGAAATTAAATCATCCCCTAACAAGTCAGCATGAAACATTGAAACCCAAATAAACTATAATATCTTTTTTTTTAAACTTTTTACTCTCCATATATCTTTAATAGGAAATTTCAACTGTGGAATGTTTGATGCTAAATTTGTTTTTACAACTCGAGCTCGATTATGTAACGGTTTGTACGAAGATGGCTTCAAATACAGGATGTGGAAATGAAGCGAGACTTAAACGCTCTCACGATCTCGTGTATTAAAAAGCCATTCAGCTGTTACGATGACGTCAGTTTGTTATGATTTGGTAAGGCCGTGACGTCGATCGTGCACGCAAACATCTTTTGACATCAATCGAAGGTTTCTGCACTCGATTTTGCCCACTTTTTTCTTTGTTTACATCGTTTTCAAGTGTAATTACAGTGTCTTTTCACTCTTTTCCCAATCTTTTATGTAACTTGTTTATTACCAGCCAGGAAACTAATGCTAATTTTTGAAATGGGAATTTAATTTTTTATTTTTTTTTAATATAGTGTGAATTACATAATATTTTGTTATGGATGATGGCATGGACACAATGAAATGGTGACACTGGGTTTTTAAAGTATTGCAAGAGAAGTTATTTCAACATCGGTCTTTTTTTTTTTATTTAATGTGATATGTGACATATGTCATAACCAGAAATTTTTAGTGTTTTGAATGTAAACAACTTAATCAACAAAAACCCAGACATGAAAGTAAATTTCCCTCATGGAACTTCCTCTTTCCAGACACCAAATTGGACAAGATTAGCCTCAATATGTCAATACAGATGCTAATTTAGCATTTATTGAGTAAGTGAATTATTAAATGAATAAATGATGTTCATAAATTTACATTTTAGCCAAAATTAGCATCTGTTGTAGGCTAAATCACCATAAATATGATTTACGACAATAAATTCACAAGAATTTAATTATTTCTCATAAAAAATTCAGTCTTGTAATTTTATTCTCTCGTATTATTCGGTATATTGAAATTTCATGTTTACGAACCGGGTAAATTTAACCGGGAAACACTGCCAAAACCTCCTGCTTGATTTGCTCCAGTTTCTCTGGCTCGATCAGCTGATCAGCTTAAATATCGAACAAACCCAACAGCTGTTATGATTACAGCTTGTGTTATGCACTTTGAATCAACGGGGTAAAAGCAAGTGTGTTTCTCGGCTACATTTACCAATTCATGACCCCCCACTCCCTCTTACTAGAAAAAATTTTTTAAAAATTATGTTATCACTTACCAAAGATGAAAAAATAAATTGAAGCTTATGGTTTTGCGGGACAAGAAAAATAGCGATGCAAAAATAAGTAATGTCCTACGAAGCTGTGATTATTATATTAATCTTCTTTCTTTTGGTTTTTGTATAAAAATATAAAAGTACAAAATATACTGGCCAAAGGAAAAGTAGCTAAGTGCCCCTCCCTGCTTCCAGCTTTGTGGACAGAACGCTCCCACATTGGGTTCCGCCTTTTAAGGCTGTTTCATGAGATTGTGTTCATGCGCGCTGGTGATGTGACTTGGTGAGTTTGGTGGGAAAGTCTAGTCCTGTTTGGTTTTTGAATGGGGAAATATTTTTTAATGATGGAAGTGATGTGAATGTGTGGTTTTGTGATGTGGTTTGTGGTTTGATTGGGTGAGGTGTTGGGTTTCAATTTGGACTTATTTTTTCCAGTGTGGATGTGTGCCAGCTGTAGAGGTTTGGGATTGTGTTCTCCACGTGAGGGCGCTGTGATGCAGTGATGTGAGCACTTTTCTCAAATGGATGTTTAAAGGTGATGAAGTGACTGTTTTTATTGGTAAATTCAGTTGGGTGTGATGAGATTCTACAAAGATTGTCGGGGAAAACAAGGCAAAAGAATTGGTGGGGTTTTGACGAAGAGTCGAAGATGGATTGCTCGGTTATTCGAGTAGGATACGTTTGATCTTAGGAAATATGATTGATTTAATGAGCATGGATGAATGTAGTTTATCGCAAATGTGCACATGATTACTGGCAGGATCAACCAGGTGTAGGCCACAGAGCCGAAGAGTGGAGTATATATACTTCCATCGGCTTTGTCGGTTTCCGAAGGACTGTTTTGTCCATTTCTATTATTTTCTACAAAATTTTAATTAGTCATTTATTTCATGTGGAAAATGTGTAATTGATGTAATGATAAGAGCAATGACAAGTTTTCAAATAAATTTTAACTTATCTTCATGTATTTATATAGTATTAGTCTACTTTTATCAATAATCTTTTTTAGTAATTGTCACTTATCAACATATAAATACACATTTTCTATCCAATTCTTCAGTCAACATCTATAATGACATACTGCATTGAATTTTTTGACAATGTTCTGCAGCTGTTAAATGTCAAAACATAAACATATCTCATTTCAAACTTGTTATAGAAATAAAAAGTGTTTACCACTTGTCAACTGCTTATCTCAAACAGGGTCACAGTAGATAAGCTGGCTTTTCAAAATAAGGATAAGTAATTGCTGATAACAATTTATTATGTAACACAACACAGTTTTCTCTCCTATTCCATAATTAGGGATTTTGCTTTGGGAACTGTGGTCCTTTTGAGACCAGAAGCCCCTCTGGAAGTGCCTGAACCACTTGTTCCTGGAGGATGTTGGATTCTCATGATTTTCAAGGTGCCATCAACAGATCCAGCCAAAACTATGTTGCCAGTTCTGTGCTCATCAGCCAGAATGTAACTTGCTGTTTGCAGCAGGCAGTGGAACTAAGAACATCCAAGCACTTGATATGAACACAAAAGATGTGAGTCCATAATACATTATTCTACCATAAAATCAAGATGCATTCTAAGAAGGAAGTGAGAAGCAAAATTGTAGCAGAAAACAAACAAGGAAGAAATGAAAGGCACCAGCCACTTACTGGAGCCAATTAAATGAGGTCATGCAGTTTTCATCATCAATTTCTCACTTCTTTGTTGTTTTGCTATAAAATTGCTTCAGAGTGCACAAGTACCAGCACAAACATTCCCTTTCTGCTTAATAGCTATATCAAATTTCTTTTTTAAAAAAATCATCATTTGGGTCATAAAGTTCACTGTGGCAGAATCAAAACTGAATTTTATTTCAATTTTAATAAATAACACCTCATAAAAACTAATTTTTTTCTTAGGTGGTTGGTTTGGTTCCTTTTACATCATCAGTTACAACTGTTCATACAACTGGCAACAATAGAGATGTTCTGGTTCCACAGATGATATGCTCAAGGAAAAGGTGCTTATTAGGCTTGAGCTGTGTAAATCCCAGATCTGTAAACTGCCTCTGGATAGCCATGAAGCTGTTGCAATCAACTTGTCCTAGAAAAGTTTTCATTAGCCCATTAAATATAGCATTTTCAGCATGCTGTACACTGACAAAACTAGATATTCAAACTTTTTTGAAAACTTTGCATAGGATCCTAAAAGAATACTTTTTATTTTTTACCTTGACATCAATTCCATCTCCATAAATATAAGGTCCTGTAATAGTTTTGACTAAACCTTTAGCAAATCTTCTGTCCCACACCTGTAGCAACCATTTATTTCCAATAATTGAACATGAAATTCAATTTATGAATTTAATACCTTGACCATCTTATCCCAACCACCTGTAATCAACATGTCTGGATGCTGGGGATGGAATTTGACAGATTGGATTCTCAATGTGTGACCAAAGTTTCCTCCAGAGATCCTGTCACTGTTCAGTTCATCACTGTCATATGAATTGACAATCTGGTGATGTAATGCTGTTAGCATCTTTCAGTTTGTGTTGTGAGATTTACAACATTACTATATCACCTGCATGGTCTTAGGATCATAGAATCTGATCTTGAGATCATTACCAGCAGTGGCTAAATAATCTCCAGTTGCATTGATGTCCATTGCCATAGTTTGGTTCTCCTCTGAAATGTTAAGAAGTTCATTAACAGTTCTGCGAAGAATGATTTATTATTGCTCGTGAAATTTGTAATTTTCATAAATAATAGGGAAAAAACCTTTAAATATACTACATGCTTGAAGTTTTTCCAAAAACTGTGTATGCTCTTGATACTATAATAAATTTTAAGGTCACCATAGCAGCAACTGAGGCCATATGGGACTGGACAAATACAAACATCAAGACTCAAACAAAAAACATCAAGACTCAAACAAAAACATCAAGACTCAAACAAAAACATCAAGACTCAAACAAAAATATTAACAACTCAAAACAAAAACATCAATTCCAATTATTAATTTCAATGTCAAATTTAAATTTCAAACAAAATACTATACCGTAGTATAATTATATTTTCATCATGTTAGGAAAACCGAGCCATTAGCCAATGTCAAGTGGAAATAAGTTCTACTGTTACTACAGCTATTTTGGCTATTGGCAACTAGACACGCCTTAATAAATAAGTCTAGTTTTGTCAAATGGAAAATAATAATAAGGGGTTTCATAAATGGAAACGATTTTGTGATTGTGCTGTTGTAATTATTCACATCATTGGCAGATGTTGTATCACATCACTCAGATAATATGCATGAGCACCAATGCACATGCACCAAAATCAAACCATCCAAGTATCAAGAGATGCCAAACTAGTCCTGAACAAGTACCAAACAAGTTGCAAACAAGTGCCAAAAGCGACACAACCATTACACCTCCTCCAGAGGAGCTTTTGTGACTGTTCTATTTTGCGATTATTTACATTATTGGCTAATTCCATGCCACACAGCAAGACCACTTCTGATGGAGATGACACGTGACATGACATCTGCCAATGACCACAATCAGTCACAATTGCAAAATCGCTTTTATTCATTTTAAAACCTCTTAATATTTCTGAATAATTAATAAAACTATCATAAGAATCAGCCCTCAAGGTAAGTACCACTTAAATATGATTAATAGTACTTTCACCATTGGTAATATAGTAAATCATTACCAGTTGCAACAGATTGGAAAGTCTGAGTCCTAAGTCTGGACATGTAAATATTCCCCAACGGGCCTGTCGCATAAAAGGTTCTTGCCTCCTTATGAGGATGAAATCTGATGCTCAATATTGGGGCATTTTTCTCAGTTGGTGCAGTCAATCTATAAATCTCTTCCTCTTTTTCATCATCCTTTAATTCAAACACCTAAAAAAAACAACAACAACAAAATCAGCCGCCTATATGACACATTTTACACCTTTCTGCAAAGTTTTAATGATTTAATTTAATTTACTTTGATAGAACCATTGCCAAAACCAACTGCAAATATGTCTTTTTGAGGACTAACTCTAACTGAATAAATTCCATCAGAATTCAGCAAAGAATAATTCTTCGATATCTTCAATGCATCTGCTGTTATTGGTTTTATCACTTTGTCATATACAACTGGTTCTCCAGTAAATGCCTTAGAAGTGCTCATAATGGCACTGTGTCTTCCTTCCCGGGTCATTTTGCGTTCCATAGAGAAAAAAAGAAAGATTTTAACACTTTGTTTCGATTTCTAACGTTCGTTTTGATGGGCATTGTGGGTAAAAGTGCGGCAATCGGAAATGATGTCACCATACGAGTTTGAGTGATGGTAGCTGGATGACTTCCGTTCGGTGTGGGTTCGGTTGTTCTGATCTGTAAATATTGATTAACATCAGGTATTAAATTTGATTTTTAAATTTTTACGTGAAATTTTAACTTTAGTAAACCAATCCGTGACTCACGGCCTTTTATCTACGGTTTAGAATGTTTATTTTTAATTTTTTATCATTTTTAACGGTCGTGAGTAAGCCTAACGTGTATTCGAATTGAAGCGGAGGAAAAGTTGGATGATTTTGAGTGGAAAAAATTGATTTTATTTATTTATTTATTTATTCCGGTTTTGTAGATTTATTTATTTTTATCGGCAGTCGAAATGGTTCGCTTCAACCAGAGAAGAGACGTACGGATTTTACTGACCGGCGAACGTAAGAAAATTTAATTTTTTTGGAATAAATGTTATTTTTTTTTGGAAAAAAATTTAATAAATGAAAAAATTGGGTTTTTAGCTGGTGTCGGCAAAACATCTTTGATTTTATCCCTCGTCAGTGAAGAATTTCCCGAAGAAGTTCCAGCAAGAGCGGAAGAAATCACAATTCCAGCCGATGTCACTCCGGAGAAAGTTCCGACACACGTTTCGACTTCGGCGAATTTGTTCATGATGGGTAGAATAACCTGAAAATACTGCAAATTTTTTTTACCT
>JAQFZO010002186.1:0-12879 GCA_034695885.1 Geophilus flavus
CCGGCCAACATAAGGGGGAAGCTTTCAGATACTGCAGGCAATGCCTGCCCTTTGCCTGCAATGTATTACATGCTTTCCCTACTTTATGTGGGGCAAGGTCGACGTTTCTTTTGGCTGGGGTAATAAGTTACTGTAGATGCAGAATTCTTGTTTGACTTTAAATGGATGGTTGGTAGGCCTATGTATAATTTTGCACAAATTTTGCTGGATGATTTAATTTTCGACATGGATTGTTCACCAGATTCTGCAAGTACTGGGCATAAACGCTTATGCAGAAAATGCTGAATTCTGCACATAAATGTACAAATTTTGTAAAAATAGTGCGGGATTTCTGCAGAATATGCAGAATTGTGCACAAAGGATGCACAGTTTACATTACATTGACATTAGAAGATGATGCAGAATTATGCAAAAAATAAGTATGCAGAACATGCAGAATTTGCCTGTGTGCATTGCAAATGCGTTTAGTGTTAAAGGTGTTGGTTAAAGGCAGGTTTTCGTGTTAATTTCATTCGGGGTGTGATGTGATGTGATGGAATTTCCATTTCGTTGGATAAGTAGTAAAAGCGTTACTACTAAATCATTACGGTATACTTATTGTAATCACTAGAAAATATTTTTTCATACTGTATTTGTAAATTTCATAGTTTTTTCAAAAATTGATATAGTTAGTGAATTTTTGGGAATTATATTCCTCAATACCAAATACTGGACACAATAGTCGACCGCACGACCTGATTGAAATCATGTGATGTCAATGAATTTGCTTTAATATGAATTTTGATCGGTAAACTTGAATAATTAATCACAAGTGATTAACTTACTAATCATGAGTTGATTGCAGAGTGTGTAAAATTTTGATGTCCACCATGCGATCAGAAGTTTTGTTGCCGCATTTGGAGTCGGGTTAAATGAAACTCCCATTTTAGAATCGGGATTTGCATTTTTAGTAAACTCAATTTCGGGTGACTCCTCCCATTCATTTAGGTCACGTGACATTGAGTCGATCACTGACATCGACTTTAGGCCCGAAGCAAACGGGTGCTTACGCTTGTGCTTACGTATTGCGCTTTCGCTTCGCGCTTGGTTTTGAGGCGTATTTTGTGATCCAACTTGTTATGATTTCAATGTGTGCATGCATGCACACTGTTCAAAATCAAAATCGAGGTTCCCAGCACCTATGTAATGGTTTTGGCTTGAGCTTAAGCACAAGCGTAAGCGCCTGTTTGCTCCGGGCCTTAGACTTACCTTTAAAGCTTAAAAGTTAACTACAAGTAGTGTACATTTTATCTCTGTGGTTCATAGCATCTTCCAGGATCACCATGGTGGTAGAAGCATTAAACACTCGATACCTAAAAATTAATTTGGTATTTGGTTTGCAGCAATTGCATTCCCAAAAAAAATCGCCAACTTCCTAATAAAGAAGCCACGCTACTAGTAATTTCTATAGTCTTTTTGATTACTTTGTAATCGCGATAGTTAGATAGCTATCCAAATGACTTTTATCCACCTGCGGGAAACTTTAAATTTGGTGAGAGCCTGTTATCACATTTTTAACATTTTAAATTAGATAAAACGTTTGATTGAGGTTAAGTATCCCTTGCCTCACGTCACCGAAGAATGTAGTGGAGTGGGTTTGGTTGGGTTGGGTTGTGTGGGGTGTGGGATGTGTGTGTGTGTCGAGGGGGAGTGTAAAGTTATGGAAAATGATGGTTTTCGTGCTTGAAATTCAAGTAGTTTGTGTCACATTAGATATTCATTAGGATGGGTAAAAGAAAGCGTGTTAATTTTAATGGCCATACGAGTGTAGAATTGATGTCATCTGGGAGGGAATTAGATCCAATTTGGGTTGTGGATTTAATCAAGATGGTTCTTAATAACGTTTGGGTTTTATTTATTATTTTGTTAAGGTTTTCGCTTGGTTTCTGAAACTTGTTTTTGTATATTTTGGAATATATTTTTTTTTATAATTATGGAAATGGTTTTGCGGTTTGTTTTTCTAAAAGTTAATAATTTAAAAGGAAATTGTTTTTTTTACCTGCACTGCATTAAATGTATTATCCCGGCCAACATAAGGGGGAAGCTTTCAGATACTGCAGGCAATGCCTGCCCTTTGCCTGCAATGTATTACATGCTTTCTCTACTTTATGTGGGGCAAGGTCGACGTTTCTTTTGGCTGGGGTAATAAGTTAGATGCAGAATTCTTGTTTGACTTTAAATGGATGGTTGGTATGTATAATTTTGCACAAATTTTGCTGTATGATTTAATTTTCGACATGGACTATTCACCAGATTCTGCAAGTACTGGGCATAAACGCTTATGCAGAAAATGCTGAATTCTCCACATAAATGTACAAATTTTGTAAAAATTGAGCGGGATTTCTGCAGAATATGCAGAATTGTGCACAAAGGATGCACATTTTACATTACATTAACATTAGAAGATGATGCAGAATTATGCAAAAAATAAGTATGCAGAACATGCAGAAAGTGTTTGCAGAAACTGCATAAAATGATGTTCTTCGCAAGAGGATGCAGAATTCTGCAAAACTTGCAGTGACTGTACAAACAGACTGAAAATAAATTTCACGTAAATATTTCTGCAATACCTTTAGAATTCTGCACAAAAAATGCAAAAACACGGCGTAAATGTTGCCACAGGAAGATGCAGAATTCTGCAAAAATTACAATGACTGCACAAACAATTCTGAAGTGTGTAATAACAAACAGTATTCTGCATACAATGAACAGAAACACAGCAAACTGAACAAAGTTTGCTTAAAATCTTTGCAGAATATTCAGAATCATGCACAACAAATTGCACGAAAAGAAAACTGCATTCTCCCAGACGATCGTGTTGTTTCCTATCGATCCCTGAAGGGCGGGAGGCGTGTGGGAGCAGATTTGTTGCATATTTGATGACACATTTTTTCTATTTATTGCATCACCATTTAAATTTTAAGTTCCACAATCGAATTTCTCACGTGACACGAAGAATCAGACAGCTCATCACATCACCATTGCGTCTCTCCACGCATTATTTTATCAGGTGGGCGTTATAAACGCTCGCTACTATCTCGATTCACGCGAATCTAACGATGACGCCCGTGAAAATGATGCAATTAAGCGAATACAAACACGATGCCAGCATGAAAAATGAGACATTTGTTTTCAAAACTTATGTGTGACGTCGGCTGCAACAATCTGCTTGAGCACGAACTGCGTGGCGCTTTAAGATAACGTTTCCGAAGCGCTTGGATTCGCCCGAGTTATGTATCGAATGATTTGTGGTGTTTTGTTACTCTTACACACCACAGATTGAAACTTTTCCACTACCGTCCGTGAAAACCAGCTTTAAATTTGTTGTTTGTTAAACAGGTAACTTGTTTTAAGTACTTAATCCCGAATTAAGACGGGATTTTCGGTGCATTTTCATATCAACTTGTTGACTTTGGAGTTAAACATCATTAATTTATGATCGTTTGAGTTGAGATGAAATGAAATGAAGGAAAATTGAAATAGTTTTGAGCGGCGTAATGTATCACTTCCGGTTGGACCCGATGACTTGAAATCTTAGTGTCGACTGAGTCGTACAGGATACTAAATTTTAAAGTTTTAGTTTGACCGGAAGTGCTATCTTCGTCCGCCTCTTGCAAATTGCACCTGCAGTGTGTTGCTGGTGGTGGCTCTTCACTACTTCCTGTTGAACCAATGACCTAAAATTTTAGGGCTATTCATTTTAGAGCCACACATCCATGGCCGTAAAAATTTTGAACTTCTAGTTCAACCGAAAGTATCGATTTTGCCACTCTGAAATTGTAGAATGGTAATGGTGACTCACTTCTGACACTCCCAACCAATTTTCGAGCACTTCCGGTTCTACCATGAACCTAAAATTCAAGGGCCGCAAATTACGTGTCACTACCATCGTGCCCCTGAATGTTTGGACTCCTACTTTAACTGGAAGTACCATATTTCCTCCCTCCAAATTGGAAGGTGGCAACCTCGTTTCAAACTACATCAATTCGAATCATTATTACAAAACACACCCGCATGACCTCCGAGAGTTTAATTTCCTTCAAACATTAATTTTCATTCCGAATTTAATGCAAGAGAAAAAAAAAACATCAGCGGGTTTAAATTCAAAATTTCATCGATTTCCAGTTTAAACCAACAAAACAAACATCTTCAACGATTACATACTTAGGGAATTTGAGGAAGATGCCACATGTATTTTTTTAAATGTTAGTATTAATTTAATGAAGTTATATTAAAACAAAATATTACAGCACGGTAGCCCTAGAGTGCCATTTTAAAAATTCATTTTTACTTTTTGATTAAAAAAATTGTACGGCCCTAAGCTTATTGAGTTTGGCCCTTCTGACACGAAATCAAAAAGTGAAAATGAATTTATAAAATGGTCCTCCTGAGCCACCATAATAATGTGAACATTTCTTGGTTAATTTCTGACTGATAGCATGTGTATACTGATTAATTTGCCCTATCGCAAAAATATGCATTTTTGACAGACCGAAAGTTCCCAGATGTGGCATCTTCGCGCAAATTTCACTACATTGTGTATAAACACTTTTCCAAACATAAAAAAAAATACAATTTGCAATGACTAAAAATAGCAAGTTTGAATTTGATAGGTATGTTCCATCATATTAGCGGTAGAAAAGTGCAGTGAACTTTTGCGGTCGGTCTTTTGTCTCTGGTTAAATCGAGCGAAACAACGAAAAGCAGTTCACTCTCTTTCTCTTTCTCTTTCTCTCTCTCCTTCACCCTCTTCTCCTTCTCCCCTCCTCCTTTCTGCTCACTCCGCCAAGTCAAACTACTCCTAATTACATTTTTCGCGACAGCATTAATGTAATTAAGATGGCGACTGCTTCACCTAGTCAAATTTCCATTGGCTCGATACCCCTTTAACATTACACATTTTTTTCTTATTATTAAACATAAAACTTAGGTAAAGAAGAAGACGAGAAAGAATCTAAAGATACAGCAGTGTTGGATTGCAAAGTGATTTTTTTTCCACTCACACACACTCTTTCTCTCTCTCTCTCTCGGTAAATTACTAAACTAATTGCTCGACGAGGAAGTGCATTCGAGGGACATGCGTTTCGTTTGCTCTCGCAAGTTGGCGTATACCAGAATGCTTCATTTGGTTAATGGGATGACTCTGTACCAACCGTGATTAATGATAGGGAGGATGAAGCTCGAGAATAAAATGAATTATGGGAGGGAAGTAGTGTAAGACAAAGTAGAGTTTGTCAAGTTTTTAGGGCTAGGCAACTCTTTTGAAATGTTTGTCAGTTCGGTGGAGTTAGGGCTTGACACTGCAAAAAATTCAGCTTTACACATATTAATTTGCTGTAAATCAAGTATAAATTAAGGCCTTTTATCTGTAAATTTGTGGGTAAAGCTAGAATTTACAAACCTTTTAGGGTTTTACATCGGATTTATCTTGATTTATTTAAGAAAAACGCTAAATTTCAAAGTTTTGTCGCGCACTGTGATGTTTTTATTAATTCAGCTGTTCTTTTAACAGTTGTTATTGAGAGATGATGTTCGATCATGGTTGAGTTGAGTGTGTGGGAGTGTGAAAGGAGTTTGAGTTGATGGGAAAACAACGGCTGGGAGAACAATATTGTGGATCATAATTTTTTTTATATTCATAATTGTGGTTAGATGGCGCGGTTTTAAATAATTTTTATGGTAAACATCATTTAAGCTCTGTTTATGTTAGGTTCTAAGAATTTTATGGAAAATTTTTTGATGGATATTCCAGTCAGGTGAATACTGACTGACGTCTTCGAAGTTCTCATGCTCAAAAGAAAATCTGCTCGTTTGACGTGTCTTGGAGTTTCTCATTTTGAGCATGTGCAGAAATGCCGTTATGCACATGCGCCTATCATAGGCCTTTATTTAGTCCAGTAATGAAGAAAACAAATTGACTTGCATGAAATAGAAGATCATTGCGATGTCTACTATGAAGGAAGAGTTCATCGTTGTAACTAATGCCATTAAAGACTTGTTTGGTTAAATCGATTCTTTAACTTATCGGCTTTTAAAGCGAAACTATGTTTATTCTGTAAGTGTAGAAGACCTCAGAATCCAAATCCACATCTTTAGTTGTAGCAAGTAAATCACACACAAGAAGCCATGTTGGTTTTCAAGCTTACAAGTCAGTATGGATTTTATGATTTACTTAAAATTACCACTAGGTGGCAGTATTACAAAAGAGTAACTACCGTAATGTATAATAAACTGTACAACTTCTTACAACTCCTTTAATTAGTCACTTGTAATGTCCAAAATGAATTGTTACAGTACATTCTCCAGGTAATGCTCGATGTTGACACCAGTGATGCCACTGACTGTTTTGAGGTTTGACCTCCACCATGTTCTACCATTGGAGTTGTTAGTCCATTTAGTCATTAGTCCATTGCAAGACTTAAAGAATTCTTTTAAGTATTGTAAACACAGACCTCTTGCGGGAAACATCTACGAGCGGGTTAAGCCGTCGTAAAATTTTCCGCGAAATTCTAGGAATGTAATTTCTAGTTTGAATGACGTAACAAATGCCAGAAAGCAACAAAACAATGCTTTCAATCATTGTTCAGGAAGTTTAGTTAAACCATTCTTTTTTTTTTATTTTTTGGCATTGTTAGACAATTGTTGATGACAACAATGAGCTAACATCACAAACAATGTCATTTCAACTTTCAAACCAAGATTATTATTTATGTCATTCTCATGCGATTGTTGAACCAGTTGATGCATTTAGACCCAAGAATAATCAAATCTTAATGAGATTCTAGTCTGTTTTGACATTTATTGCTTCACTTTCTCGACACATGGCCATAAAACCATAATTAAAAGTTGCCTTCAAAGATGAAAGTTAGTTTTCTTCGTGCACAAACTCGAGCAATTTTATTCTTCCGCTTTTCTTACAAGTAAATTGCATCCAGTATGGGGTCCAGATGCAATAATCGTGGGTGGGCGGGACTCCCTTTTCCCACTTTTTATGCACTCACAAAAGAACATCTCTGCAGTTTATATTCCCTTCAATGCAACTGGAAATTAAATCCTATAAAAAGAAGTTTCTTCTTCTTGTGCTAAAAATGGCTTCAAGAATATAAAGTTTTCGTATGTTTTGGTCAGTTTTCTCGAAGAGTGAAGTGAAATGTCAGCTTTATTCTATGGGAGGTTTGAAAGAGATTGGTCTATGGTTGTAGAATGTCTTTTGTTGATAAATTCACTGCACATCTTGACCACACTTCCGGTCACACGTGTCTTTTATTTGCTGCTCGTGAAAGATGGATTTTATTTAGCAAGGTTACAAGTAATGACAAAATGAGTTTACGGAGTTTGTAAGTTTGGTTAAAGAAGATGTTGCTTTTTTATTGGGGGTTTAAGAGAACTTCCGGTTGGGTTAAGGTTTTGAAATTTTAAGGGCATGTAGGTGGATGTGGGTAGTTGTTACTTACAAAGTTTTAAAGGGCTAGCTGAACCGGAAGTGGTTGATTTACCTTCTCCAAGTAACCCTACAAGAGAGTTGTTGAAGCATATATTGGTTTAACGATTCCTAAAGGTAACAAAACAATGTGTTTTCAACAATTGATTGATTGTGTTAAGTTTTGTGCTATTGTTGAAGTTATAACAATGCCAAAAAGCAATATTACAATCTTTCAACAATTGATAGCAATTTTTCTAAACAATTATTGAAAAAAACATTGTATTGTCGCATTTAGTCATTGTTGAATATCTATCAATCCCAAAAACCAACAAAACAATACATTTTCAACAATTACCATTTTCCCCAACAACGATCGAAACAAAAACCGTGTTAGTATTCTTTTCCCATCCCCGTCGTTGATGATGATGACCAAACGATCAACCAAGCAAAACAAATTTTTATCCCATTTCCCCCTCACCGTTAATAATAATAAGTATAAAGTACCCTCAGGTATCCTTTTTTCCTATTATTTTCTATTTCCCTCATTCCCCAGCTCCTTAATCTAAAGAAATGCAATGCATTTTTTAATCTAACTTCCTCTCTCTAATCCCCAAGCCGCGTATTTGTGCGAAGCAGAGAAGAAAATAAAGAGCGGTATAACGGTGGTCGCGATATTCCACTCGAGAGAATTGCTTCCAATCCTTTTAGCTTTTCGCTAATTGTCCTTTAAATTTTACTACCCGACTCAGACGCGATTAATTTCTGATCGGGAACGACCGTTTTTTATCATCTCGAAGCAGCGGCGTGCTTTTAATCGACGCAACAAACATGTCTTGAGAGAGATGTTGGCTCGGAACATGTTTATATGGACGATGCTGCTCGAGGATGGCAGCCGCACCTTTTAACGATAGAGTTGTTGAGGCGACTGATCGCTGCTAATGAGGCGCACTGCGTCTCTTAGCAGCTGGTCACGTGCCAAGTATGGGGCCAAGGGGCCTAATTACTCCCTCTGAAACCACGACGATTGGATTGAACACCTTTCTGCCTTTGGTCCATGGCTTTTAGTCGGGGTTGATGTGTTTGAAGGTGATTTTTTTATTGGGATTTTTTAAGGTGATTTGTTGAATGTGAATTGTGAGTGGAGTGCTGTGGGGGATGAGTTTGTTTTTAGTTTTTCATTTTTCAACAGTCAATTTTGGGTAAATGATGGCGGATAGGCAAAAATATCGTTGAGGTAACAACATATATTTTTTGATACCAAAAAAGATTGCAATTGGAATTTTTGAGATTGGATAAATAGGCAAGAAGATAGCTCTTGTATTTTTGGACAGGAGTATTATTGAAATACAAAACTAATACTAAAATGTTGTGACCATCACAGTGATCATTTTATCCCATAGAGTCGAAGCTGAAGGACTAAGTTAAAACAACTTTTTCCTTGAATCACTTATTTGGAATCGTCCTGTATAAAATGTTAAAAACATGAGTTGATACGGTACTTGTTGGTTTTTAGTCGGAAAGATAAGTGTTTTCACTGATCGGTCAATCTCTCAATTGCACGAGTTGTATTTTGAATGAGAATTTATCTCTGCCATCTTTCGATTAAACAACAGTAAAACATGAACTACGAAGCTACAGTGTCTTTGACTAGGCATGATTATCGATAAGAGCTGCTTGTGCCGTGAACTCTTATAGATAACGACCAATAGCGACAAAGGTGAATTATGCAACGAGCTCACTTATTGGTCAGATTTCAGAGATTGGTTTCTATTCGCTAGACTCTTATAAAAGAAGTATTGATAAATTCTCAGAAAATTATTTCCGCTCGCATGACCAGTTGAAGCGACACCAGTGTAGTTTGGCTCAAGTAACCAAAGTGATCAAAGGTCGAGATTTATTAGTTATTACTAATGTTATGGTCGAATTCAACTTATGTAAAAATCAAGGTAAAAATGCCCTTTTCCCCATCTACGGAGGCCTGGTAATAGCAACAACTTTGAGATTTCAACACTTAAAATGAAAAAATCTCTGTCTGGCTTTTGTTTCGACAAAATCTGTTTCTCACCACCACCTGACAATGAAGTTGATTTTTTTTCAAGTATATGGGAAGTGTATTAACGTGAATCCACCGACAAAAACGTGTCAGTCGTGCAACAAATGAGTTTCATCTTCTTTTCCTTTTCCGTCCTTTTTCTAAATTAACTTAATCGTGAGCCATGGTAAATGCATTTCTGATTTTTTTTGTTTCCGGTTGTGGAAAGCTGTAGTTTTTAATGCGAATTAATCCTCCTTAGTTAACTGCAACGCACGCTGCAGAGAAGGTTTTAAATAGAAAGAGGAAAGTGGATTAATTACTTTCTCCTCCGTACAAATTAGATGAAATTTTGTTTGAGTCTGAAATTTACAATTTGCAATGAGGGAAGCTGGTGCAGGGGAGGGGGGGGGGGGGCGAATCGTCTTCTGAGCTTTTACGTAATTAACAAAAATCATCCCAGATCCCACCAAACGCATCCCCTGGTGGAAAAATACGGCAACACAAAAATTATCACGTTGTCAAACCCACGCATCTTATCAAGCTGACATTTTGTCATTGTTGGCACATTGTTAGAACGCATTGTCAGGCTCGAACGTGACAAACAATGAGCACTTTTTGAGATAGAGCGAAAGAAAATCGATCGAGTCGTCCCAATTGTTGCAACTCGAGAGGCATTTTTGTGGTGTAACTTTTGAGTGACACGTCATCGATCATCCCATCTTTATCTGCGAGTTGATGTTTCTCATTTTAATCGGCAAATTCATTCATTTATACAACACATTACTCGGTTTTCCATTTTTATGGAAAACAAGTAATTGAATATGCCACGGCTTAATTTCACTCCTGACTTTTGCTCGACCGTACTTTAAATGAATTGAATTGCCAATCGAAATAATCTCGATCGACCAAGGAAATGCGTCGATTCGCTTACAGCGATTGCAACGTGTACGTTAATTCTCAGCTTGCACTGGAAATCCAAGAGCCTAAATTGTCCGCGTTTAAAGTGAATGAAACCTGTAGTCGTTTGAATGGGCTGAATGAAAATTTTAATGAATAGGAGCATTCGTGACTTACTTATTCTTATTTATTATCTCCCATTGGCTGATTGTGACAGTCTCCTGTCCCAAAATATTCTTCAAATCCTAGTACAAGAATGCGCAACTCAAATGTGCTGGCTATCAATTTCCTACAATAAATTGGATGATGGGAGTGACGTAAACATAATCTTTTGGAAGAGGGGCAGAGAAACTTCTGAGCCCTTTATGGTCATTACTGTAGGTGCCAAAGGGTTGCTTGGAACTGATACATAACAGAGCCTAATGCAAGAGCAAATCCAGAAATTTTTCCAGGGGGGAGGGGAGGGGGATGCTGGGAAAATTTGTGAAAATTGTGAATGGCTTTTATTAAGATTTTGAATGATTTTCGGTGATTTGGGCGTTTTTTTGAAGGTTTGAAAAATTTTTGAAGATTTTGAACGAGTTTGCAAAGATTTGAAGAAATTTTGAATGATTTTTTGAAGATTTGGAACGGTTTTTTTGGAGATTTTGAACGATTTTCTGAAGATTTTTTAACGACTTTTTGATAAATTTTGGGATTTTTGGGATTTCTAAGACTGGAGGAGGGGGGCCATCGCTCTTATCGCCCTCCCCCCCTCCCCGCCCCTCTCTCCCGGATCCGCCCTTGGCCTACTGGTGTTATTTTGAATCGAGTGTATTTTAATTATTTTATCTCATTAGGAATTGTTAAATTTTGTACTCAGCAAGCCCCGTATGGCCTTAGTCGCTGCTGGGGACCTTAAATTATATATTACACTACAAATAGTATTTACCTAGTTATGTTGCCGTGTTAATTAAGGTCTCGTCAGTCCGTCCGTCCGTCCAATCACAATCATTTCATTCTCCATTACGACCAGAGTGCGACAAGGGTCATTTTACTCATTTTGCAACGCCGTTATTGAGTGATATCGCACATCGAATTGACATTTATAAATTGAATGTTAAAATTCAAATTAAATGCGTAATGAATAATAAAATAGATTTAATATCGATCCGAAAAGGTCTTTAAAAATTCATTCGAGTCGAGTTTTGGCTTGTTTTTTCTATGAGGGTGATGTGGGTTTTAATTGATGATTTTCTCCCAACTCTTAATGTTGTTGATATTAGGCGGGAAAAGATTTTTTTGATGTTTTCTCTCGTTAGAGGGAGGGAGGGAGGTTAAATTTGCAGTGTGGAAAATCCTCAGGACTCGAGGCGATCGAGGTGCAGGAGAAGTAAACATCAACAATTTTAATTTTTGATGTTTAATGTTGGCAGCAGGTTCTGACAATGAATAAATAAAGTGCTTAAATTTTACAACAATACATTTTTCTTCGGAATAAATGTGTTGTTACAGTATAAGGTTTAAAAAATTGGTGAAACAATGCATCGTGGTAACAATTGATTTAAAAATTGTATTGTTGTGGTAATTTCTGTTTCGACAAAACCTTTGAGCAAATCTGCAACATTTCGATCAGTCTGTCTTACTTAAAGTATTTTAAAATTAACTTTTCATTTAGGGATTCTCGAATTACTTGGTGTCGACTGTAGAAGATCAATACTTATTCAACTGGACATTGGGCGGTATGATTAAAAAGGAGCAAATGCTCTGAAATGTATGAATGAAAATTTTAAATGCATCCATTTGATTGATCTATTAAAAATTAATATTTGCTTTTACTTTCTGTTTTTGATCGTACCGGTATTGCCCATTGGCTACGTTCAAATTCCTGTTTGATTTCCTTAATCAGATTTCACTGATTCGAGGAAACTGAAATCCGATTTTTGATTCGATAGAACGGCTAAGTGGAGCAACTTGCTGATCTACGTACGTATCTAGATTTTAAAATGGCGGCGATGGAACATCTTTTAAAACGTAGGAAATGAATTTCTACTGCCGGAAAGCGACTCGAGACCCATTTTTGTGATGATGGTTTTCGGAAAAATTGACTTGACAAAAAAGTTGTTCAGTCTGTGCATTTTTTTCGAGGCATTTCCGGTGTGGAAATAGCTGAAATCACTGAAATCGTAACAACGGGTAAAACTTGTTGCATTGTTTCAAATAATCGCTATGCAAGAAAAAGTTGCAACAATCCATCATGATGCAAATGAGGTGTAAATATGGTGGTTCAAACTTTACACTCTTCTGGTTTCCATTTATTTTATGTATAAAAGCTTACGTCATCTGCACTTTACATTGGTGTGAATGTAAAACGTTTGATAAATGCGCCTTTTTAACTAGTTTTAGAGTGCAAACGACAACTCTCAAGATGCATTTGGTTGAAAATGCAGTAGGATGTTGCACCAAAGTGAGATTTTAAAAACATCTGTAACATGCAAATCTTAAG
>JAQFZO010002187.1:0-12870 GCA_034695885.1 Geophilus flavus
GTGTTAATTCACACCTAAAAGGAGTGCACATAGGGACAACATTTTTACACCTATTTACACCTTTATTTTTTACTGTGCAGCTGCTGAGTTTTGAGGATTTGAAGTGTTCATATTGTACATACCTGGTACCACTCTTATTATATTATTACCCAACACAATGGGGATTCAGAATTGAGATATTTGAATTGTGTGCTTGTTTGGAATTTCGTGGTTATTTCCATTAGTAGGCAAACAAACAGGACCTGCTTGTAATCTTTTCTCACTTCATTCCTTTTTTTTTTGTTGTTAGGTTTCTGGTCATTCTTTCTGCTTTGATTTTTACTTTTTTGCTCTTTTGGTTTTTTTAAATTTGATTGTGGCTTTTACTAGTACAATTTTTCTCAATTTATTTTTCTGGTTTTTTATTTTGGTTGCTGGGTATAGGGGAGAAACTCAAGCCTCTTGGTGCAGGGAAGCCAACAGGGCCCGCTGGTAATTTTTTCTATCCTATCGCTTGTTTTTCCTCTTTTCTCACATTATTTTATTTTCCTTTTTTGTCTCTATTTGTGTTGGGTTCCTTGGTTATACTTTCCTTTTTTAGGGCACCTTTTTTCTCAGTGGATTGGAAGAAGAGGGGATGAGTTAATTCATAACCGGTCAATAACCAACCCACTAGTATCTGATTCGGGGTGTGAGTAGCAGGTCAGGTCATGAAAATTCCGCCTGAAACTCTGAAAATGAATCACACACTTCTCCTCTGTTGATGTTGTGCTGAGGTACATTTTCCTCCTGATTACGCCCAGGAATATGGTTCTCTTCTTTATGCCATTCAGTGAGGGATAGGTATTTTTCTTTTCACTGGCATCAGACTAGATCGTCCCTCCACTTTGGAGACATTGGGTGGTATGATTAATGCTCGGAAATTATAAACAAAAATTTCCAGTAAATGGTTTTTATTCCATTAAAAATTAGAATTTGCTACTTCAGCAAAGGTTTTTCAACTGTTTTGAGCATTATTTGTTTAATATTGAAGTAAATACCGTACTTTCAAGTTTAAGCAGGCAACAATTTTGGAGTAAATGCTTCAATTTTGAGAAAATAACGCTGGAATTGGTCCAGAAGGTTGGACAAGGACCATCATACCCAAACCTAGCGTAAACAAACGTACGAAATATTAAGTGGTCAGTTTTTAGACCGAACAGGTCAAAACCGCAGGAATTTTAAAACCCAATGACTGCAACTGGTCAGGAATTATTTCTTTACGTGCACTACAAAGTAGGAATTTCAGCCAATGACATGACATTTTGAAATACCGTATTTGTACCCATAGTGCACCCGCGCACTATGTGCAAAATTTGCCCGACCCCTGCGCACTATCCGAGACCCGCGCGCCAACCGATACCCGCGCACAAATCGAATAAATACGGTATCTTGAAATAAGCGAACAGACTTTAGCAAATGCTAATCTTTAATGTGTAAAGGATCTGGTGTGGTCAGCGAAGTGGATGAGGTGTAACGATCAGGATACGTAGTAAAGAGGCCTTTTGGTTGAATTTTGGATGTTTATTGCAAGAGCACAGAGTGCGACTTGCTCATTTAGTAAACGATACAACAAGTGATTATTACAATGCAAAAAATCGAAAAAACAATAGGGCGAGGCGCACGGGGCATCGCTCCGTTACACCTCTGCACGTTCAAAAATTCTATAGGCTCAGGAAAGGGCACCCCCCTTTAAAAATTTAGAAAAGTAAGTGAATTTTTAAATCGAAAAGGATGAGCCCAGAGAATGTTTGAACGTGCATTGGTGTCGGTATAAAAGAAAATAAGGCACTAGGTAAGATACGATGTAATTTCAAAAGGTAAAATATAGTATTAAATTGGTATTACAGAAATGTCAAAAGAAAATTATGTAATAATTATATATTTTTTAGAAAAGAACTTGAAACGTAGCTTCACATCAAATATTTTCAATAAATGATTGGTTTGATAGTAACAATTTCAATAACGCGTAATAGATTTTCGTATACATATTTTTAACTTATAGTAAAACATTTGAAATGTGGTTGGGGACATTACAATAACGTGAGAATGTTTTTTTTCTATCACAATAATTTCAGTGAAAGAAATTTTTCAATGAACATTTCAAAGTTTGGAAATTAATAATTATTATTTTTTTTTTATCACAGTTTTGATCTTGGTTAAGCATGCAATAACAAAAATATTTTCGGAAAAAAAAAACGTATAAATGCGAGTAATAAATTATTTGTGAAGGAATTCAAATGTAAATCGGAATAGGCATGTTGCATCTTGGTAAGTTGTGAACGAGGTAGGTTTCGACGGTTCGATTCACAGGTGGATTGACGTATGGGCATTTGTCCGAGTGCTCGGCGTAATAATGAATTTGATGCAAAGAAAAATTTCTGCTTATTCTGTTGAATGAGTTATTTGAATTCGAAATCCTGTAAATATTGTAAAGAAAAACACGAAAATGATTAAACACTTTTGTTGGGAAGATTTTATTCCCAATAGGAAGAGGGTTAGTAATAAAAAAAAAATTGAAATAATGTTAGAGGAACGTTTTTTACGTTTGAATTGCAAAATAGGCGAGTAATATATGTAGAGCTAGCGGTGAATGCGAAGTTATTTAGGTTGCAACAAATAAATAAAGTGGGGACGCAGCGCTTGGGTCGAGAACACAGACACGGACGAGAGCTAAGACTCGGTTGGAGAATGCGGGCTTTCGCTCCGCCGTGTCGAGTGGGGACTTGCACGCTGCGCTCCCAAATACCTGAAATGGTCCCCATGGAATGCATCACGAAAAAAAAAAAAAAAAAGTTCCGGTGTCGCCACGGGTGTCCCCAAAGTGCCTGCTACACGGTTGGAGCATGCGCCAAACACAGTGGGCTACACACCGTGACGAGGGAGTGGGGTGGTGCATTTGAGTTTGGGTGGTCCATCTCAGTTTTCGAATTGCGTAGTTCACTCGTGGGTAGGAGAACCGCCGGGGGATGTGGCGAATTCTTCGTTTGCGAGTAAATTTTCGTTTACGAGGTGTTCATCCTCTTCGTAAATGCAGTATGTTGTGTTGAGGTCCGGTGGTTGAGTAGCTGCAGCGGCGACGTCCTCGGTATTTGTAGAATCGGTTGGTGACCGTTCATCAATGACGAGAATGATGGCTGGATCATCTAATTGAAGAGATTTGGGTGGAGTAGGCTCTCGCGGAGGGGGAGATGAAATGTGTTGAAACTCGGGTGTGGAAGGAGTAGTGTCCGGCCAGAATTCGACACTGCTGGGCAGTATTTGACCGTTGTCAGCCAACATGATGGCGTCCTGGGTCATCATGGTCGCTAATCCTTCGGTGGATTCGTCGAGTTCTGCTGAATCGAACATATCGGGGGTGTTGCAGAAATTGACAATGCGTTTGTTAGTTACATTAAAATGTCCATTACCGAGAGGGGTAGCCACTGCTTGGCGTACCTGGGTGATGTGGACCGGTGTGTTGATACTTGCAATAGCTGAGTTTGATACGCGTATGAGTCCACATTGGTCAAGAGGTGAACGTAATTTTAATAAACTTTCTGCCACGGTTTTTTCGCGAATAAGATTATGTAAGCTTTGGTTGGTGTCAATGGTCAAATCGGAGGGGTTGTGGTTGTGTCTAAGTTGATGTTCTTGCAACAGAGTAATACGGATGGCGATGTTGGCAATATCGGAAATGAGATTATTGCGCGAGCGAGACAGGTATGGGTCGTTGGTGTTTACGAGGCGCGTTATCACGTTGCAGCGACCGTTTATGATATCGTCTTGAATAGCGCTTCGAGAACATGGATGAGTGTTCGGAGGAGAGTAGCGAATGGGTGATTCGATGCCATGTCTGACGTAAAATTCGCGGATGAGTTGCAGGCGAGAAGTAAACATCGGCGTCCTTCCAGGGGTAAATGTGCTGGTTTGGAAATTGAATCGTTGTGCATGGTGTTCGCCTACGTAGTTAGGCCATTTCGCAAATTTTTGGTAGTAGGGTTGACGTGTTAATTCAGGGCATGTAGGTTCAGGAGGCGTTGCTCGGAGACCGCTCCAAAAGTCAGATGGCACGTTCAGTTTCTTCAAAATGTAAGCGATGGATGCGGGAGGTGCAATGCGCCGGGTCTCGAATACCATTCCCTGACGTTTGCTTTGGTCTTCTATGAAGTATTCGGTCATGTAGAATCTGACCTGTCGGACGGCATTTTCCGGATGAACGAATCTGCGTTGCCCCACGAGTAGAGGGATGTTGTCGGCTGTTTGTCGGGGCCAGTCCCTAGGGATTATCGAATCTCGCACGTCATAAAGCTTCGTAAAGATGTTCCACGCTTGCTTTGTTAAAACATGGCCGGTGCCAGTGCAAAAAATACAATAATCGTTTTTGTAATCCAATAGTCGAATATACGCCGCACAAACCGGGCAGTGATCAACTCGTGACAAGTGTTCCGCGCTCATCGTCAGTGATTGATGACCCGATCGTGTAATCGGGTCATAATGGGCGATCGGATGTGAGATTAGGTCTACGGTGATAATGGGCATTAGATTCTTTGCGATTGATTGAAACGTAATACCTTGGTCGATGATTATATCGACTAATTCCTGTTGTTGGGGCGTTAGGGCTGGTATTGGAGTAATCGCCGTAATTAGAGCTTCGGACATCGTATAATGAGATTTGTGGTTGCAGTTTGGGCAAGTGACGTGTTTCAAAAACTTGTTTAGCCGTTCTTTCTGTTGTTTGGAAGATTTTTTTGACGAAACGTTCATGAATGAGTGTTAAAAACGATGGTACGGAGCAAGAGAAATAGCACCAATAAAGATGTCCGACCGTGTTTGAAAACAAAAGGAGGGACGGGGTTCACAATTGTTACGCAGGGGCGTGTTCCAACTAACAATGTGAGTGGGAGGTTAAGGGGGTGGGGGTCGGAGGTTATTATTTGAACAAAAATGGGAACAAGTATTTACAGTTGTTTTTGTTGGGATAAAGAAGTTTGGAACAAAAAAATCTTTGGTTTAGAAGATTTGCCAGTTTTACTGAAAGGTGGGGAATGTTGAAATTAGCATTTTGTCATTATGACATGTGAGTGAAAAGGGATTAAAGGTTTTGTGTCTCATTCACTGTTTTTGGGAGCTAATCAACAACAGTGAGTGAAAATGAATTTAGATTTTGGAAAAGTAGGAACATGAGTTTGCATCAAATTAAAGATTGTGTTAATTAATGTATTCGAGATTTATAGGAATCAAGTCTTTTCCTTTTCTTTATTTTAAAATCGATTCACAAGAAAAATCGAGGTATCTTTTGTTGTGGTTTTTATTCGAATTGTGGTTTTTATTCAAATTGTGGGTCTAATAGACGAGGGGTGCATGCTTATTTATAAATTATTTTCCAATAGACAATTTAGTTTACTTGAAATCTCTGTTTTAGGAATCTCGAACTGTGTGAATCGAATCAAGGAAAAAGGAATAATATGCGATTTGGTTTGGGTGGAGTTTTATTTAATTTATTTAATTAAGTGTTGATTAATTACAAAAGGGAGGTTAATTATTATTTAGGAGTGGTTATGGGTAAGAGAACACGGTTAGGGATTAGTGCTGCACGCGTGTAGCTTCATCTAAAGCCGCAAACACTTCACTTTGGCCGTGGATTGTCCAATGGACACGATCGCGTTCATCGCCATGAATGTATTCCTCGTAAAGCGGTGGTTGTGGTGTTTTCCTTCTCTCAATCCTCTTAAATATTTTGCACAAGTTGACCACGCGAACTCGTGGATTGCGGTTGTATCGGTTTTTTATTCGTTTGTTCAGCTCGAAAATGCACGAGCGCGGCACCGGTTGCTTGTTGAATTTTTTTATCGGCGTCAAAGTGCAGATAATCAGTTGAGAGTTGTTCAAGGTTAGTTTCTCTACTATTTTGTCGAAATGGGTCATGGTACTGGTTGATGTGACAATCGCCTGGGCTCGGTCACCGCCTGTAAATTCCCGTTGTTGGCGAGCATGGAAAAATCTTTTGTACCACAGTAGTACATCATTTGTGCCCACATGTAAAATATACCTGCCGTTTATAGGTAAGGGGCGACGATTGAGCATCCAGTGCACATCCAATATTGTATTACCGCTTCGGCTAAATCCGTACGTATTCCGACGTAAAAGTTTTATGGGTGGTTTCGTTGCACCGTTGTTGGCCCATAGGCGAACGAAGTTGCTATCGCCTAGCAAAACGTATCCATTAATGGGTGGTGAGTGCTTTATGAGTGCTTCGGTAGGAATTTTGCTCATCGTCAGCTGGGGATGCGAGTTTTCCATCGTGGAGAACAGTTGAAAGATGAAGACGAACGAACATGGGTGTGGTTGAAGCGCTGAAACGATGCGCTCTCTATTGTTGATGTGCAGTAACTCTTCAACAGGATGAATTCTCTCTTGTTTACAGGGTTTTCATGTCTGCTTTCATCCAAATAGAACCTGTGGAGGAGGACGTCTCTTCCTTCCACAGAACCTTATTTTGACTATCACAGAGTCAAATGAAATAAAAAATTGTATCTTTTGCGAATGCAATGAAAATTGACTTTACAAAGTCGAAAAGTTTAAAATTGTATCTCGTTAAGTGTTTTTGACCCCCCAGTTTGGGTCAAATTCTCAGATTTTCGATTTGGGGAACACAAATACGGAAAACTGGAATTTAATTTCATTTGGAATTAAATTGTTGTAATGACAAAAACTTTCTGAAACCTTTATTTTGGTTTTAGGGCAAAAATAACTATGGTTTTGCATTCTGAACAAATAAATGTCACCATCTACTGAGTGATCAGTCCAGTAGAGAGGGGACGCAACAAATAAATAGTCGACTAACGTGAAAAATATCGATTTTGCATGCAAATATATTTTGTTATCGATAAATACTGATTTTTGCTTTTTTTTTTTTTTGAGGTACCAAACGTTGAATGTTAGCAAGAAATGCAAATGTGAAACTTTATTTTGTACACAATAAGTTCACAAATTCTATGAATATCGAATGAAAGGCCACGTCCGCACGTCAAGTGGGACAAAATATCGAATATATCGATTAAATGCGCTTTGAATAATGCTCGAGACTTTTTCTTTTCACCAGATACTGAAAAGTATCCCATTTTGTCAAACGGACTCTTAACACATCTGTGCTAGTTTTACGCTGTTCACGTGGTACTAAAGAATACCCCATGGTCCATCACCAATGTGGCCTGCTTTTTCTTTACACGTGACACTAAAGAGTGTCCCATTCGTCAATTCGACACTCGGTACCATGTACCGGTTATACGCTTTTCGATGATACTAAAAAGTATCCAAAGGTCCATCACCTAAGTGGCGTTTTTGTTTTTCTATTCTTTTGGTACTAAGAAGTATCTAGTAGTCAAACTGACTTTTGTTCCAACTGAACAATTTTTGGGCTACCACTACAGCTCGCCAAGCTGTAGGAGCGTTTTAATCCATCGGTACTGCGTCTCATTCGTCTTTCTGACCAGTACAATTCTCTTTACCAAACCTAATTAATTGGGATATATACAATGTTTTGTGTGGGTTCTACTGTGGTCTCGTCTCCAAATGGTAAATCTGGAGGGGGAGACGGGGTTAGTGTATTTCTGGTAGAATAATTGTTGTTCGGGGTTACATGCATTTCTGTGCCATTCGTAGGCTACATCTTGTTCGTTTCGTAATTCTGTCCGAAAGGGGGAAGGAGGGAGGTCGGAAATACGTTCAAATTTGCTGTCATCTGCTTGGCTCTGTATTTGCAACGGAATAGGTGTATTTTTGGAGATTTTGTTCGCCTGTCTGACTGCTGCACGTATTTTGACGTTTTCTATGTGAGGAGGGCGGCCTCTTTTCTTTTTAGTAGGAGTAGCAGGCTTTGTCGTCGTGGTTTCGTTCGCATTGTCATCCTCATTGTTTGATTTGTTGTCTGACGTGTACGGAGGATGGGTCGATAATGAAGGTGAAGTCTGCCCGTCAGATTCCTTTGACGAACGTGATTCAGTTGACTCGTCTTGCGAAAAGGAGGTGGGAATTTCTTGTTGCATCGTCCGCACGTCTGCTTGTGGCAAAGGGTCGGATGTTGACGATTGTATGAGAAAGGAAGCTGATATTTGTTCTGAATTCTTAGAGTTAGACAGAAGTTCATTGGTATGGTGGTCTGGGCAAGTCAGACATTTTTTCTTCACGGGGGCAGGTTGGTCGATTCCTGGCATCGAGCTGCTATTGTTGTTCAGGTTACCACTATTATTTCTTCGATTGCCAAAGTTGCCTTGATTTTCATTGATAAAGATGCTACGGTTGTTATTGTTGAGGGGAGGGGCAGACTGTGCTTTATGAATGACTAATCTGTTGTTAGGAGCATTTCCTTGGTTGTAGTTGTTGCAATGACCAGAATTGGTTATATTGGGTGATACTGTAAAGGGAAGGGACTGTTGGAGGACTCCAGGATTTAAATTTGGGGTATTATTCTCATTTGTTAATGGTATAGTGCTGGGAAGCACAACAGTGGCAGGTTGATGTGTGTTTTGTTGTATGCTCTGTTGCAGAGACATATTGTTGGACGTTTTTGACTTGTGTTGGAAATGGCTGGCTGTTTTGGTTCGTATTTTTGTGATAAAGTTGTTTTGTTGTGTTGCAAACTGTTGATGCAACTGAATAATCTGTGTGCTCATCTTTGCATTCATTTGGTTTTGTAGTTGAGCTGTCTGGTGTTGGGCTGCAGCTGAAGCACTTTGGTAGTACTCATGTTGACTAAAAAATCGAGTTGGTTGTACATTGTTACGTGTGTGTAGCAACAGGGTGTGACGTGTATCATGCATATTGATATTGTTTGTGTAATGTGTGGTAAGATGTTGGAAGCTTTGTTGCAGGCAAAGTTTGGAAGTCATTATTATTATTTTTTTTCTGAGGGAATTTTAGTTTATCACAGTTTTGTTTGGTGGGTATGAGGAAAAATAAAGGTTTTGTAAAGGAAAAATTTTTGTTGGTCTGTTTGTTACAAAATGCTATTCGAAATTTTCAGGATTGTTCGAAATTTCTTCTGAATTTCTGTTGAAATGTACTTCGTTTACGTTAATAAAGTGTTTTTTCAGTAATTTCGAGGTTGAAGTCGTATTTAAAATGGTTAAGTTGATAGGGAAAAAATGGGTGGTGAAAGAGTTTAGGTTGAAAGAATTTTATTTGTGTTCCTTGGGTTCAGAGAGCTGTGTTTGGGTGAAAATTATTTGATTCGTACACAAAAACTGGTTTTGGGGTGTAATTAATGGGAGAACTGGATTCGGGACATGTTATTTGGTCGGGAAGGTGGGTTTCTAAACAGATTTCTGGTCAAAACTTTGTTTTTCCAACATTGTGTGTTTTGCGTGTGTGGGTTTTTTGTTTTATTTGCAATCAAACGATGTGGAGGGCTTGCGCAAGGTATTGTTGGTGGAATTCTAATAGGGCTTTCATTGTTACGACTTTGGGTATTGTTGGCACTGTTAGTATTGTTGACCTGATTGACAGGTGACTCGATTTGGCTACCCGCTGGTGAACAGGGCAAAGGGAAGTACAAATGGTTTTGCGCGTGGGTAGAACCATTGTTGTAATATTGGGTGTTTTCGAATTCAGGGAAATTTTCATCATCAAACTCGTCGTCTGCTTCGTATTCGTAACCTCCAGTTGCCATGGTTGCTTTGGTGCACGTGGGGGAAGTTCGAAAATTTTTATTGGGAAAATTTTTTCTTTTCAAGTTTAAAAATTTGTTCGTAAAAATCACTATTCTATGCAGCGGGAGGAGCGTCAAAAACAGGTTTTTCGATGTCGGTTTTCTCTGTATCGTCGGTTGGGGGCTTTGGTTTTTCGTTTTGTAACATTATTAAATTTATTTTGCAAAGTTTTATCTCTTGAATTTTAATTCTTTAAAACAGTTGCACGTGAAAACATTCGTTTTTAATCTCTAATGCCAAATTGCGCGGGGTATTGTTGTGCGATTCGCAAAATTTGGATGAGGAATACACGTGCTTTCTTTTGTGCACGTGTTGTTAGTTGTTGGAACGAAAAAGGGCTATTTTGGGGGCCTAATTCAATAAACATTGGGTTTTTCGTCCGAAAAATGGGTTGGAAAATTTAGTTTTGGGTCGCGCATCACTTATCTGTACTTGCAAACGGACTTGTTGTTGATTCGGCACCTTTTACGCATCATTACTGGTCGAATTTCTTTACTGGATGGGCGATCGTGACTGCGAACTGGGCCTTGCAGATCCGAAGGACTCTTCTATGGTTGGAAGCCTGACAGGGTCGTCATGTAAAGGATCTGGTGTGGTCAGCGAAGTGGATGAGGTGTAACGATCAGGATACGTAGTAAAAGAGGCCTTTTGGTTGAATTTAGGATGTTTATTGCCAGAGCACAGAGTGCGACTTGCTCATTTAGTCAACGATACAACAAGTAATGGTTACAATGGTGCGTGGCACGGGACGTCGTTCCGTTACAGGATAAAACCAATTTATTCGTATTGGGACCATGTCCAAACAAGGAGTTGGACCAAATGTTGAATTGGAACGAATCCATGCCAAATATGGAACCAATTCATGCCAAATGTGTTTAATTCATGTCCAATTAAAACTATTGGAAACCAATTGGATGAGTAATAATAATAATACCATGTTAGTCACATCAAAGCCTAAAACTCAAACTGAAACTCGCAGTCTTACTTAACGTCGGTGATGTTTTTTTCACATTGATGTAGTCCTCGCCAACCAACTGTCCAATATCCAACAGCGATGCCCTCTTGGAATAAACTTTTAATTTCCGGTTATCGTATTCCACTGCAAATAAGAAATTTTGCAGATATAACAACATAATTTATTTTGTTTATTGTTTTTACCTAGCCGATCAAATTGTGCAAGTATAACTGAATCCTCCATGTTTGGTTTTGCCAAACGATAATTTCTTACTTCATCAGCCTCGTTATCAGATTCAGACTGGTTATCAGACTCGTGGCGCCTTCCTAGGATGCATTCATCCCATCTCCTGTTTTCTTCCTTCTTGGGAAAAAAAAAGTTGTTTTGGGGTGCTGGCATCTGTCCCGACCTCATTGTTACTTACCTTTTCTTCCATCTTCTTTCTTTTTTCTGCATCTTTATTTGTTTCCTTTTGCTGCCGTTTCCTCGTATGCACACTTAGCTCCCTAAAAGCAAAACATGTTTATTGTTAAAATATGTTTTTCTAAAAAAAAAAATTGGCCAATCAAAATACACCAGTTTGTTCATACTGCAGTCTCAAACTGTAGTATCGAGAACTATCCAGAAAAGCAAAACGTAAAAAATTTTTCCATACTCGAGAAATGGATATGTTGGGGAAAAAATTGAAAAGATGATTTCTCGAGCGCTTTCGCCATTGTTGTTGTTTTTGTGGATTAACAGTTTGGCTAAAATATGTTTCTTTAAGAAATAATGTAGTTATAAATGACACATACACATATACGTATACTTTCACGTTCTCAAATAATTTCCATAATCTACCTCAACATGTGACGGTCCCGGTTTATCTAAATTTAGTCTCCTGCGGTATTTCAATGGTCTCGGCCTGAAAATCCGGAACGGATTCTCCATCGGCCGGATAACCCAACATTGGTAGATCGGGATCCAGAATCTTGATAGTTTCCAACACCAAATCATCCTTAGTCTCTGGCTACAATTGTTTACATCTAAAAAATTGAAGTATTATATTACATTCTAAGTATTAAATTACAATTTTACTAAAAGTCGTCTTTGACGTGAAAAAAGTTGTTATAAGAATGATTGGCCCATCTGTTTTCTGCCATTGGCATTGCCGTTGCCATGCTTAAATATCGAAACGATACCAGTAAAGGGAGTGAAGGAGAATCTTCCAAGCCCAACCTAAACGTGGTTTCCCCCATTAGTAGGCACCAAGTGGCGTCTTGGTGCCGAAGCTAACAGGGCATACTGGTTATCTTTCTTTTCTGTCCACACTTCTTTCCTTCTGTTTCTGTGTCTACATTTTTGCTTTGGGTTCCTGGTCATTCTTTTTTGCTTTGAATTTTGGGTTTATGATTTTTCTGTTTTTTCTTTACATTTCGGTTGTGCCAGTGGTGTCTTCTTTTCACTTGGCATTGACTGGGTTGTCCCAACATAATGGAGACACATGGTTGGGATGGTTGGATGTGTGAACTATTTTGAATTGTTTGGACATTTTGGATTGTGTAAAAATTTGACTCGTGTTACATGAATTTTCTTTCGCTTGTATATTTGTCTGTTCTTTGACAGGTCTCGTATGGCCTTACAGTCCCCACTGGGGACCTTAAGCCTTATAATAACTACTACTAACAGTATACCAGTCACAGTATAGAGAAGAAGAATTTCACAAGAACCATGAGCCGCAATGCATTCCCAACTATAAGAGTTGAATAAAACACTTGAAGTCAAACTGCAAATAGCTAGAATGAAGAAACAACAACTTAATTAATATTGAACTCATTCTATGTTGACTTAAAATAGGTAATTTGGTCTGTAGAATCAAAATTTTGCATTGCATTTGGCAATAGAGGTGAAATAGAAGGATGACGTGCATTTAATTCATATTGTCAAAATATAAGTAAAGTTTCATTCAACTGGGATTGATTCCAACTTGGTTTATATAAACATTACAATCATTATTTATTTAGTTCCAGAAAATGGGTCTTCAAACCGAGAATTCCAAATTCTGATTCCCATTTTCACCAAAAACATACTAAACTCACAGAGCATGTCATCATTTCCAGTGTTGGTACAACCACCATCATCATCACCACGAAACAAGAAATTACCAAATAGTCCTCGCTATCGTTGGTATTAGTCATGTACCACCACCAACAAACAGACCCACCACAA
>JAQFZO010002188.1:0-12868 GCA_034695885.1 Geophilus flavus
AAATAGATTTTCAGAAGCACCATGACGAGCCGGCTCTAATGATATCCCACAAAGTGCGATTGGGGCTTATCCTGCAATTGCAATAGTCAACCACGATTTTCGCATCGTTGCGCACATTTTTCAGCCCGTAACCTAGATTTTTGGAATCCTTGTGAAGAGAGGATTCAGAAAATACCCAACTTTAAAAATGAGCCTACTCGTACTGAAATTTAAAATTTTCAATGAGCTTTCTCGTACTGAAATTTTTTTAAAAGAGAGTACTGACTTGTGAGTGAAATTTTAGGTGAGCCTTCTCCTAATGAAAATTTTTTTTTAAAAAATGATCCTTCTCGGACGCCATAGGTCATGCTGTGAGTACTGACCCTCAACGATTCACGCCAGGAAAGAAAACTAGGATTATGGCTGGATTTAAAAGACAAGACTATATTAGCCCTTAAGTTAGACAAATATAGACTTTATTGATGTTATTTCAAGTTCCTCAAACTTCCTATTGTGATAAACAGGACTCTAACTAATCAATGGAAAATTCCCATCTTGGTATTTTTACACTGGCAAAATTTTCTTTATTCTTTAGAATAATCCACCCCTGTCAGGCGATTAAAAGAATCTGGATTTTTTAAAACCATCATCGTTCACATATGGTCACAAATAATCCAGAATTTTTGAGGATTATCTTGTTTTTAACAATTGTTGAGTTTGTCGTTCATTGTTGTTTTACAGGAGTCAGGATAATCCTTAAAAAAATTCATCTTGGTTATAGTGCATTTTTTGAACCTGAATTCAGAAAATCTGGATTATTTGAGCCATGTAAGCATAGTGATAATAAAAACTAACATTAAACTAACCAACCAAGTGCATAAAAATAAATAAACTGCAATGTCATGGAAAATTATCCAATTCTTCCAGGGAGTACCCATGACTAACTTTCAATTTAACACAATATCCTTCTTTCTTAATAAAAAAATTATGTCAAACAAAGTCCATCTGACCCAAGTCAACAAGTTAAAATTACATTTCTCCCACAGACTTGTCATCAGCTCATCACTCTTTAATTCCAATTTGCTCATATGAACTTTATAAGTTATCAATGAAATTAGGACATTGCACATGCAAACTCTTCCTCTCATTGGATATAACTGTTGCACAGTTTTCCCCAAATCTTACTTCCCTTCCATGAACCTCTTGACATTACAACATCAAAACAGAAAAGCTGAAAAACCCATTTGTCATAAGAAACAACAACTGACATTTAAAACAATAAAAAATTTCAAATTTGTGTCTCCTTGAATGAAAATAAGAAATCAAAAACAAATTTTGGAATTTTCATATTTAACTGGGTGAAAATAACATAATTGGAATTTTGAGAGGATTTTTTAATGGTTATCTTGTTGTTGTTAATTGTTGAGTATTGTTGTTCATTGTTGTTTTACAGAATAATCCACAAAAAACTCCTTCATGGAAACAAGATAATGTTCAGAAAATCCAGATTATTTGTGCCATGTAAACATAGTGTATGTAAATGTAGTTTTAGTTTAGCGATTAAATTAAAAAATATTTCCAAAGTTTATTCAAATGCGATGCCCGAATAAACTTTGGAGAATTACCAAGCTTCCGCTTGACCAGACAACTAAGTGAGATAGACCAATAATCTATTTAACACCAATAAAATTGAAACTTTTTCAATTTTCTCCAAGATGTGTATTAAAAACAAGATTGGCCCACCTCCAAATAGTTAAAATAAGTAACAAATCAGGCCATGATTGACCTTTAACTTGAAGCTGCCACATTGATGTATGATAATTAGGAAGCGGACAGTTATTTACTAAAAACAGTCAAAATGTTTAAATACTTATTTAAGAAAAATTGAATTATATTAACCAAAAACAGTGACATATTTAGTTATATTTTTTAAATTTAAGTCACACAATTTCAAATAATTTGATTACAATGGCTTATAACATACATTTTTTAGTTTCACAAGTAGTTACAATGTTTACATGACCAAAATTATCTAAATAAAGTGAATTCAGATCCATATTATCTAGATCCATGGCCAAAACGTAGATTTATGCTGCGAAAAACTACGTTCGAATCACGGATGTGATTGGGGCAAAACTGAACGATGCAACTTTTGCTAGATTTAATTCCTCAAATGATTCATTTTTATCTCCCGCTAAAATATTTTTGATCTTGCAAATGTATTTCCATCGGTCACTACTTTTATTCACGGAAACAGAGTTAAAATTTGATATTGGAGGTCCAGAAACCCCTAAATATTTGTTTACGGACAAAAAAAGCCAAATATTTATTTATATTTAAAATAAAATCCATCTAAATAGGGTCTACTGTAAGAAATTTGACTATTTCTCTACTTATTTCAGTGTTTTATGGCAAGAAAAAAATATTTATTTAAATAACTATCCTCTCCCTATTTATTAGGATTTTTAAATCTCTAAACTATTGTAATTCCTAGGTTTGGATGATCAAGGACTGTATAGGCTAGTAGGAGTGAGTTCTAAGGTTAACAAATTATTACAAATGGGATTAGGTAATGAATAAAAATAAAAAATATAAAAGAAAAAAAATTGTGACATGAAATATTGTTGTTGGTTTTACAGATAGACGAAAAGCCGAAAAACTCAACTTTGACGATGTGCTAGAATGGGAAAATAAAACTGTTACCAGTGCCCTGAAAACCTATTTCAGAAACTTGCCAGAGCCTTTGATGACTTTCAACTTACACGAAAAGTTTATAGCAGCAGCGAGTGAGTAAATTCCCCTATTTCACTTCGCTGCAGTTTTGATTAATTTATGGTTTATTCCAGAACTCGAAAGTTGTGCCCAAAGAGTCAACCACGTTCATTATTACGTGCATAAATTACCCAAACAAAACATTGAAATGTTAGATATTTTAATACAACATTTGAAAAAGTAAGAATTTATTTATTTTATTTTATTTTATTTATGGTGTTAAACTTTGGTGTTTGTTTTGTAACAGCGTTTCTTCGAAGTGCGATAAAAACTTGATGACTGTATCGAATTTAGGCGTGTGCTTCGGTCCCACTTTATTACGTCCAGAAGAAGAAAGTGTCGCCGCAATCATGGAGATTAAATTTTGCAACATTGTTGTAGAGATAATGATAGAAAACTGCGAAAAGGTTAAAATTTGAAAATTATCACTGCCAAAAAAAAAATTGGATTTCCAAATGAAAAGTTGGTGTGAAATTTGATATAAATCCAAATATTTTCACAAAGTACAGACAGTAAAAGTCAATTTTTTGGATTTATTTTTGGAAATCTAATTTTTTTCCTGCAGTATCACCACAAATAACATCAAAATTTCTCCTTTAATGAAATAGATAATGAAAACAACTCCCAACGAAGCGGACCTCACAAAACCAGATCCAGCCCCCGCGAAACCAATAGTGAATTCAGCGCAACCCCCAAAACCGTTGAATTCATTTTCGACCAAGCAACCAGTGTCTCACGTATGAATTCCAACTTAAAGGGATAGTGCAAAGAATTTAAAATGCCATGAAATTTATACAGATGAAACTTCAGTATTAAAATAGTACTCACAATTATTTTCAATTTTTTAAATCCACTATAAGCAGTGTAAAATACTGCTAAAATTCAGGATCTTCTAGTGTGGTCGCCAATCACATGACCCTATGACGTCATAACACGTCTGTTGTCAATTGTGTTTTAACGGCGTTGTAGTGCACTGTTTTTGTGATTGTTTGATTTCTAACTTCGAAAAACTGTCTAAACGCAAAGTTCTCGAGGAATTTGACCTGGTTGCTCTACAAGAACACGCCGTACAAAACCTTGAACACGTGTTATGACGTCATATAACGGTCGAAAATGGCGCGCACATTTGAAATGGAGTTTTCAGAATCGATGAAGAAAAGACCTTATCTAATTTTAAAGCTTGTCGTGAGTCATAAAATTGTAACTAGGCATAATTACTGCCATTTACTAGTTCATCTACACTGTTAACTACAAAATTATATTTTCGTTGCACTATCCCTTTAAAAACCAGTACAAATACTTCTAGCTTAACGTGCTAAGAACTAGATAGACTCAAGCTGGTTTGCAAAAATAGATTTTTGGTTTGGGCTAGCTTGAAATTCCCAGAATTTATTTATACTGATGCATTATGGGAAGAACAGAGATTGTCTGGCTAGTAAAAATGCACAATTTGATTAAAATCTAACGATTTGGGCGATCCTAGGATATCGGTCTAACTTAAACTGGGCTAGTCTGTGTTTAAACTATTTAAAATTATCTAGCCTAGGCGACAGGATACGTTGCACGTACTTTTATGCAGCTATGGTTTGAAAAACAAAATTACCTTGCTGAGCGTGCTTTTCTTTAGGATGTCAGGAAATATGGCAAATCCCACCATTTCTTCCACTTCCTTTTTCGTTACTTCAAAATCACTCATCGATACGGCTTCGTCCTTTATATTTTCTATCAGGAAGCTTTCGAAGATGAATCTTCCGGACTTATTTTTAGCAACGATCACTTTAAAAAAGTGGGATATTGTTTTTCCTGATTTTATACGCGCCCTAAAAAACAAGCCAAGGATGATGGAAAATATTTTTTGATAGGAAATTAGAATTTACTCTCCGAAGTAAACCGGTCCCGAGCAGATATAGACGTGGTCGTAACATTTGATCAGGTCTTTGACGTGGTCGTAAAATTCGAACCAAAAATCTGTACTTGGTACGACGGTCGACGCAAACTAAAAAATAAAGTTGTGAATCAAGAGAATGTTAGAGACTTGCATGCACTAAACTATCCCGAAGTCATTTACTATTCTAAAGAAATAAAATCAGTCTCTCGATGTCAATTTCATATTTCCATTACAACTTTTTTTGAGGTTTACGGAGACCATACTTCTAATTTAGAAAAGTTTGCCAATAAATCGAACATCTTAAATCCGTTTAGTTTTTAATTTTATCTCATTCGGTTCTCGAGTTATCGGAAAAATTGTGAAAACCCATTTTTGGAGGTTTTTAATTTTTTTCTCCAAACCTTTTTCACCAAATTTCAAATACCATACACTCAATGATGGCTTTAGTGGTTTTTTAAATCATCTCAAGTCAGTTTTCCAATATTCAGTAAACTCTTAAAGAAATGAAGTTTTTCTTATACCATCAACGGAGACAGTGTTTAAATTTTTTGGCATGTAGTAGTAACTTTAGGTGGAATTGAAAAATGTTATTTTTAAATTACATATAATTGTGTATTTTGATGTTTTTTAAAAATGTATGCATATTTAGTTGGTTTTAAGATTTGGGAGCATATATTTATTGATTTATGGGAAATGTTTGATTGATTTTTGTGAATTTTGGCAACACCCTGTTGAATTTTTGCAAATTTCTGCAATTTTTGTTTGCATTGTGGTTAATTTTATTGAATTCTTACTATTTTCAGTTCAATTTAGTGATAAACACCATTTTGGATAAAATTCAAACTGAAATAATAACAAAATTTGAAAAAATAAAATTGGAAATCTATTTCTGGTTTAATTTTTGCAAATTTCTGCAATTGAAGAAAATTCAATCTGAATTCACTAAAATTTGCATAAAATCAAACAGAAATTGAGTTATGATTGAATTTTTACAAATTTCTGTTATTCTCCGTTTGAATTTTGTCCAATTGATGCAAAATGTTTCTTTTTCTATTCAATTTTGGGGAATTTTAATATGGTAGCATATTTAACAGCACATTTCTGTAATTTTAGTAGCGTATTTGCATGCATATTTTTCACTTTTTAAGAGCATGAACTTCTGTGCCTTAAGACACTCCGCTCAAAAGAGCAGACTGTACATGACACACAAACATCAATTCCTCACCTCTGGCAATTCAAATTGAAACAAACAAGGATTAAAATCAAAGCTGCAATACTCTCGAAACTTCGGTACTTCCCCTATATGAAAACTCGGATCACTCGCGCAAGCCTTCAAAAACTTTGACTCCGATTGATCCTCGGTTAAATTCAGGAGAAACTTGGACTTATGTTCCACAGTCCAGAAAGGTATCCCAGTCTTCTTGTTGCAACACACCCGAAAGTTTTTCCCTTTCAAAGCTCTGATACTCGGAAATTCACATTCCGGTTGATAGTCATCTTTATCACAATAATAATTCTTGAACTCACACTCCCATTCGTGTTTCTCCTTCTTCGGCGTAGAAGTCTTTGGTTCTGTGTCTGATTCGCTGATGGGACAAAATGTTCTTTTGATGGACGTTTGTTTATCCACTCCTAACGGCCTGCGTTTTCTTACAACGAAATATTGTTCGCATTGGCGGGGTTGGGCGCACACCTTGAATGTATTTTTTTGATAGTCTGGGAGGGATTTGAATAATCCGTATCCTGCTGTGGCTAAGAATAATAGGCGGAAGTGATTCATTTTGAAATTTTGAGATTTGTGGATTTTTTTTTTGTTGGGTGATTTTTGTTGACTTGTTAAATTTTGGGTTAGGGTTAGGTGTGACTATGCAGTGTGGTAATAATAGTGGAAATGTGATTGTTGAAGGGTGTGGTATTGGGTGTGTATGGCCATCTGTTGAGGGTTTTTTGTTGCAGGATTATTTTGAAAAGAAAAGTGAAAATAATATGTAAAATAATAAGTGGAATTTATTTATCTTGTGATGCCAGAGTGATAAGAAGCGTATAAAAAGTCTATTTGGACCAATAAGAAATGAAATAATGAAATAGTGACAAAATTATAGCTTCATTCATTTATTTCTGACAGTAAGTACAGTATAGATGGTATGTTTCAAAGTTAATTAAATTACTCTGTAAAACAACTTTTAATCAAACTTAAAAGATGCAAACAATTCATTCCACTGGCAAAGCTCCAAATTCTATATCAAACCACGAGGCACCATTGCTAGAAATACAATAATTACATTTTTACAATTTTGTCTGCAATATTAAAAAAATAATAAGAGCACTTTCTCCATCCGGAAATAAAGTTTCGATTTTGATGAAAATTGGTTCCTTTTGGTTCCATTTCTGGCTTGGTTTTATTATCTCATCCACTTTGCTTGCAATAGTGTTCCAATTGAACATGAATTGGCTCCTTGTTGGTTTAATTTGACAACAGTGATTTTACAGAAGTCAGTTATACGTAATACCAGACACAATTGGAATTGCAAATGGATTTTAATTGGTAAAAATCTAATGGATTCTAATTGGTGAAGATGAATATGGAATTCATATTGAACTTCACCAATTGGAACCAATCCGAATTCCAATTGGGATAGCAATTGAAATTCCAGTTGCCTGTAGGTGCGATGCCAATTGGAAATGTTGAAATTTCATATTCAACTTACCAATTGGTTTCTACGAAAAACAAAACTCCAAAGTTTATTTCCGGACGGAGGGAGTACATAGTAAATTACTTTGGAAGTCTCGGAATCTCTTATCCTTTTACCCAAATCCGGAAATAAAGTATATTGTAAATAAAACTCTAAATCATCTCTACATATTCGAAAATGATCCAAATCTAAATATCCTTCGGTGCCCGGTCTTGTTTGAAACATAAAACAATCTATTCTGTAACATCCGTTCTTTTTTTCGGAAAGTACTGCCTTGTAGTAATGAGTCACTCGTTCTTCCTCCTTTGTTACGAAGCTGCAAGTGATAATATATTTATAACGGGAAATAAAGTTTTAAAAAATGATGAAAATTTTTACTCTCTTCGGAATATGACTCCAGATGCAATATAAATGTTTCGCATTTTTTTGCTAAGTTTTTCAACGAACTTGTAAAATTCTTGCCAAGTTTGTATCGACGGATCAATTTGGCGGCCTTCCTATAAAGAAAGTACGGTAATAGTAGTGTATGAATTTAAGGCCATATGGGACCTGACAAAATACAAACATTAAAATGCAAACAAAAATGGCAATTCTACTTTTGCCTATTTCTAATATAACAAAATATAATTTTGAATGTGTGAATTTCACAAAATCACACAATCACACCACAAATCATACCTTTGGCCTAGCGAGTTGAAAAAAACACGGATCCAAATCCCGATAACAATAAGATTCAAATTCCGGAACCTCCCCAACCTCGAAAGTCACATTCCCTTTACAAGGACCACTCAGAAAAGTCTGATCTTTATCTCTGCACTTTACTTCTTCATCAAAAGCATCTTTTGTAACATGTTCCAAAGTCCAATTTGGCACACCAAATGGTCTGTTACAATTAATCTGAAACTTAGCATTGTGCAGACACTCTAAGGTTGGAGGATAGAATATGTTGTAGTCTGATACATCACTTTGTGAACCATATGCCCAACAGGATTTGTATTTCGGTGTTGATGTCATGGGTGGTTTGATGTCGAAAGTTAAGTGTGGGTCTTCTATTAAGATGTCACTGATGTTTGAACATTCAAATTCATGTTGACAGTATGAGGCCTGATGGTTGTTTGAGTTTGGTTGGGCATGGACTTTGAAGAAATATCTTCCTGTGTTGTTGAATTTTTTTTCTGTGTTGATGGATCTGTGTAGATAGCCACAGAGACCTGCTGTGGCTAAGGTGAAGGCTCTGATGTTACTCATAATTTTGAAATAAAGGGAAGGATGGATGGATGAAATGTGTTTTTTTTTTTACTTGAAATTTTGAAACAATGTGTTTTTTTTTATGAAGGAAGTGAGGTGATTGCCTATAGAGGGTGATGGTGTGAATGGTCATATATGCAAACAATTACAGGGGTTTTTACCAACTTGTGGTAAAGGTAAATTTAATTGCAGATTTCTTTACAGCTCATCACCAAGCCATTAGTGACTTTAAAAAAAAAATGGGGGTCGAGTTTGGTTAGGCGATCATTTATTTCTGACAGCAAATACAGATTGAATATTAAATCATTTTAATTAACCTGTAAAACAACTTTTAATCATCCTTAAAAAATGCAAACTAGTCATTCCTATATCAAAAAACTGAAAAAAATCCATTAAAAAAAGATGCAGCATCCCTAGAAATAAAAAATTACATTTTGCAATATTTTCTTTAAACTAATAATAGTAAATTACCGTAGACATCAACCAATCAGAAACCATTGTTGAGTCCAGATCAGGAAATAAAGAATACTGTAATTGCTCCTCTAACTCATCTTGACGTATTCGAAAATTGGCCAAACCCGAGGTGAAATCGCCCACTTCGACCGCTGTGATTGGAAACTTGTAACAATCCAGTCTGTAACATCCGTCATTCTTTTCGGAGAAAACTGCCTTGTAGTAATTTGTTACTTTTTCTTCACTGTCAGTTAAAGCGCTGTAAATGATGAATTTATTAGCGAGGGTGCGCAGTTATAGCATAGCATCTAAAAGGAGAAGTAGGGAAAACTCCTTAGTTTTCCTGTTGTCGCCAGTGGTGGCGCTGCTGTAGATTTTTGCTGGATTTTTTTGGGATTTAGCATGTATTAGAGTGTGTTTACCCGTATAAAACGCCATTTTGTAGCTGTACAGTAGCTATAACTCTACTAATGACTGGAAAATGATTTTTTTAAAAATAATGTAAAATCTTACTTTCTTCTGAACACCACTCCAGATACAATATAAATGTTGCGAAATCTTTTGCTGAGAGCTTCGACGAAATCGTAAAACTCTTTCCATGTTTGATATGAGGGATAAATTATGCAGCCTTCCTATTGAAGAAGCGAATTTAGGACTAATGCTATGGTTACACTTGAACCACTTTTTGAGAAAGTCGTGATTGATTGCTTATGTAAAAAAAATGTGATGCGACATGACGTCACAAATCGCAAATAAATTGCCTGGATTTATCATTGTGTAGGTCGCAATTTTACTAGATGTAAGCAATCAATCATGACTTTCTCCAAAAATGGTTCTCAGGGACTTATTCCGGCAAATGACCGAAGCCGCGTACCATTGGTTTCGCAAGTTGAAAAATGCAGGGATCTAAGTTCTTACTGCAGTAAGATTTGAACTCAGGAACCTCCCCTACTTGGAAAGTCAGATCCCCAGAACAACAACTAGTCTGAAAAGCTGCTTCTTTATCTTTACACTTCACATCTTTGCAAAAATTCTCTCGCGTCACGTGTTCTATAGTCCAATTTGGAATTTCGTATGTACGGTTACAATTAAGCTGAAACTTGGCTTTGTTCAGACACTTTAAAGTTGGTGGGGTCTTGTACTGTGTGGCGTCATCACTCATGGAACCATAGCCCCAACAGTTTTTGGCTCTTGGAGTCGAAGTTTTTGGTTGTATGTTGCCGCAAGGTGATGTGCAAATGTCACTGAAAGTTGAAAGTTCAAATTCATGTTGACTGCATGATGACTGATGGCCATTTGAGTTGGGTTGAGCATTGACTTTGAAGAAACATTTTCCTGTGTTGTTAAATTTTTTTTCTTTGTTGATGGATCTGTGTAGATAGCCACAGAGAACTGCTGTGGCTAATGTGAAGGCTCTGATGTTACTCATTGATTTGAAAATAAAGGGGAGGATGGAAATTAAATTTGTGGATTTAAACCTAAAATTTTGAAACAATTTTCTTTTGTTTTTTGTCAAAGAATGTGAGGTGGTTTGCCTGCAGATGGCGCTGTTGTGAGTGGTGTCCTCTGGTGAGTTTTTTGTTTAGTAAAGGTGTTTTGATTGAGTTGACTCACCTTGCTCACTTTTTGCATAAAGTTTTTTTTGGGGACATTTAACAATTTATGGTAAAGGCAAGTTTATTTAAATCATTAATGAAATGTACCCCAGAAAAACCGCAATTGGTAAAAAAAAAACCCAGATTAAATTATTAGGACCTTATGGGCCTTTGGATTCTGATGGGTGTGCTTTCATGATGCCAAATCTGCTCTAAGGCCCTCTGAAAATGGGTGCTTATGGGAACCAAAATCGTAAGATTGGTGCTGGGAACCTTCATTTTTTTTTTGAAGGTGCGCATATGTTCACGCTTAAAAATCAAAAAAGTTAGATCGGGAAATTACGCCTCAAAACCAATCCGGAAGCCCAAGTATGTTGCCTAATGCACCCTACAAGAATGCAGAATGTCAAGTGAATACTGGCACGATGCGACAAATGGTGCCTTCAATCCAGCCTGAGTAGCAAATCCTGTGTCTTCTGGTTCTTTGGGATGCCTGGCTTGACCAACTGGACTTTGGGCACCGCATTTATGCGGAACGCCCGATTTCTTTTTGGGATGGGTTCTGGGCACTCGTGTGCGATTGTGTTGCCGCTACGGGACTTGCACACTGGGCCTCAATCTATTGCATTGTTGATCACGAAGTGTCTGCTTCCGGTCACTTAAGATACGGGGATCGATTGGTCTGACGGAGGAGCGCTCTGAGACAGTGTGATACGGTTGCTGTTTTAGATTTTAGATTGAAGATTGGAGCTTATAAGGTCTGGACCCCCTCAGTCACAAACATCTGACCCGTGTTGAAATTAGTTTTGTGTAATTTTGTGTGTTTTTGTTTTGTGGGGTTTTTAATGATTTTTTAGTTGCTCCTGGTTGAGTTGTGTCATCTGTGATGTGTGATTGGTGTGTGATTGATTGGTTGTCTTTGTCGGTCACTTTCGGTGATAAACATATTACCCCGGCCAAAAAGAAATGTTGGCTTCGCCCACAAATAGGGGAAGCATTGCAGGTAATGATGCCTACAGCAAGATGGGGGACGCGCTGCCAACATTTCTCTTTGGCCGCGGTAATACATGGAATCCCATTAAGAATAAAATCATAAAATAAAATAAATTAATCGTCTCAAATTGTTCAATTTTTATACAATCATTAAGCCAAAGTTTAAAAAACTGCATCAGTTGCATATTACATCACACTGAACATTTATTACGGCATCCAGTCATCATCACACACAAACAAATCCCAATTATTATTTTCAATGTATTTTTTCAAAAGCAAACGATCCGAAGAATCCAAACATTCGTAAATGTAAATTTCACGTACTGCAGGAAGAAATTCCAACAGCATTTGAACGGCACTCAATGAAAACGCTTTGCAAAATCTGAAGCTTATCCCATCCAAGTGTCGAAACTGATTTCCCAATTGCATTACAAAAGAAAAATCATCAGAAATTCTATCACAACCATTAAAACCCAACTTTTTCAACAACTGGCAATTTTTTAACAACTTTTCTAACCATTCACGCGGCAAGAAGCCGTCTTTCACACCCAGAAGCAGCCATCGTAAATGTTGGTACGGTACATGGTCACATGGAGTCTCCAAACACTCGTCGTACGATTCAACGACTTGCGTATCGATCGTCAGACCCAAATATTCCAGCATTGGACAAAAATGGCCGATAAGTCTTATCGTGTCAAGGGGCACACCAGAGGTGCTGACTGTGGTCAAATTTTTGCCCAAGTTTTGAATCAGGAAAATGAAGCTCGTGTGCTGGAGTGTGGGATCCTTCATATGTAATTCTTTTAATTTGGGAAATAACATCGCAATCGTTTTCCCCACGTTGTATTCAAATATGTATTCATTGTGGCCTAAGTCTATAGATTCGATGGAATAACTAGCGGCCGGTTTGCCGCCAGAGTCCAGTTCGGCTTGTAACAACTTCGTCCCAGTGATAGTATTTGGTTAAATTTTTCAGTTTCTTGAGATTTTTTATAGCGATAACGCACCCTTCTGGGGTGATATTTGTTGAGATTAAGTCCAAATCATGGATTTCTGTATTTGATAAAAATCGGATTCCTTCATTGGTTATTTTGTTGCAATTCTCTAGACACAGATTACGCAAGAGGGGGCATTGTTGCGCAATCAGAGATAAATGTTGGTCAGTCACGTTAGGCACCGAAGCCAAATTTAAGCATTGTATTTTTGGAATGCTCATGAGTAATTGGGAAAATTTTTCTGACGAGAGC
>JAQFZO010002189.1:0-12861 GCA_034695885.1 Geophilus flavus
CTTGCAACATAATTCTTGCAGTTCTTGCATATGCGTGCTTATGGTTTGTGTACGCTTGCTGATTACCCACAATGCATCATTCTGTTGCACTTGCATTTACGAAAATTCTATAGCGCAAATTAGGGATAGTAAATCCAATTCAATGATTTCATCAATTGTGACCCAAAACATGCAACAATGGATGATTTCTTCATCAACTATATTTAGGTAGCAGAAAAATTCCTATTGGAAATATTGCTGTAGCAACTACTCATTATTACAATACAAATAAAAGCATTATTGCAAACACTGCACCTGCATGTACCCGGCATTTAATGATGCGTTTGCGCAGTTTGCATCACAGACAATGGATGCACAACACAACATAAATTCCAAATCCTTTTTATTAAAAATAATACTAACAATATAATTAATACAATATCGCCCTAATTTCAGCGCCCCGAATTTTTCCCTCCCTCCCTCCCTCCCTCCCTGGCCCCTGGGCAAAAATCCCTGGATTTCCCATCCCTAGATCCGGCCCGCAACAAATTGTTAACAAATAAAAAAAAATCCCATTGTTGGAACACACTGCACAGTTTTTTTCCTCCAATGCATGAGACAATATTGTGTAAAATAAAGCCATTTTAGAAAATGTATTGGCCAAGTTTATCAGCAGCGTTGCACGAAATCCCATTGCATGACATTCAAAATCAATTTTCATTAAGATTTTTATTTGTTTTCCTCCTACCATGCACCAACCAGCAACAAAACAGAACAATGAATGTGACTTGCTACTTTCCCTTTAAAGAAGGAAAAATTAAATGCAGATTAAATGAAGTCTAAGCCCAATTTAAGTAATGCAAAAATTCAAAGTCAGCATTTCATTATTTACCTGTGGGTGGGCAAATTAATCACTAACCTGTATGAAAAATAATTATCTTTTCCACTTTATGACTCAAATGGCATTGGAGGAGGAAAGAAAAAGGAGGAAGATAATTGGGAAATAGGTGAAAAAAAATCCATTTTGCAAATAAAAATGTCTTAAAACAGAAAGAGAGAAAAAAAAAACTTGTCAAAACATTAAACACACCTGGATACAGCCATTGCAATTAGAGACACATGGTGTTCACAAAGTGAACTTAAAAGTTTCAACAATTCAAAATTTATTAAAAAATGAAAAGAAAAATTTTCAAAAATTATAAAATTTTTAAAAAATTTATTTATATGTTTATAATTGTTTTATGATCAATGGAAAAGTGAGAAATGTTTTTTTTTCACTAATTTATGATTTATTTTTTTTTGGTGTGGGAAATTTAAAAAAAAAAATTTGTTGAAAAAATAGTCAATTACCCTCCCCTATTTTCCCAATCAGTTTTTAAACTCCTCCCATCTTCAACTGACATGATGGATTGGACAAGAAAATACTTTGGCCTTTATTCAAGTCACTGGGTTATAATAACAAAAATCATCAAGGATGGAATGGGGCAAAATAAATAAACAATCTTAACAACCAAACTGTGTAAATAAACAAAACTAAATCACATTTTCACATCTAGAAATATTATTTTTTAATATTTATATAATATAAATGAAAATAGAAAAAAATAATTTGCTAGAAAATATATTTTTTTAAATTTATAAAAAAAAAAATTAATTTTAATAAATTATTTAAAAATTGAAAACTGGTCATTTACAGCCAAACCCCATTTTCAATAACAAACCTAAACACATCACCATCATCATCAATTTGGTTGGATTACCCAAAACCCCCTTTCAAACGATTTATCAAGTTGCCCCCAAAGAATCCCAACACATCCCCCATCTCAACAACAACTCTGAAACACTAAATTTCATCCTACCTGTAAACACAAGTTGCAAACACATCCAACAAATACTTCTTCACATGCTTTTCCCCTGCAAACCAAATGGAAAATTCTACCAAGAGATGGCAGGAGTGTAAAGAACAACCTCCATATAAAAACAACCAAACCAAAAAACACCAACAAAACTCCCAAAAATAAACTAAAAAAAAAACAAAAACCAACACTAACCCACCAACCAAAAAAAAAAAAAATTAACTCCCCAAAAAAATTTTTTATCGCGTTCGCTGGAAACGGTTTAGAAAAATCACAAAAATTTTCAAAAATCTTCAAAAATCTTCTGAAAATTGCAAAATTGCAAAAATTGCAAAAATCTTCAAAAAATTCTTTAAATTCCTCAAAAATTCCCTAAAATCCTCACAAACTGTTTAAAATTCTCTAAAAAACCGTTCAAATCCTCACAAACTCATTCAAATCGCAGAATATCCAAAAACATCATTCAAAATCTTCAAAAAACTGTTCAAAAATCATCACAAAATCGTTTAATTTTTTTTAAAACATATATAGAAGATCAGAGATTTTTAAAATCAGATCGACAAACTTTCAGATTTGAGGTACTTCCTCCCCTCTTCCCCCTTCCCCCCTCCTCCACTTTCGGAAAATTTTCAAAAATCGCCCCATTTTGAAAAAATCCCGAATCCGCCTATAAGTATCTGACGTGTATACAGCAGGCGCAGTCAAAAAACATTTCGACCTTACCTCGAATTAATGCATTTCTACCTTGAGAGTGACCATCTTTCTCCGAAGTGGTTGTTTTTACAACACAAGCCCCAAAGTACGAATCACTCGTTAGATTCTTTTCTTTTTATTTTTTTAAATTCAAAGAAAAAAAAACGTGAAAAATTCCAAGTTGATTGTAAATTCTGTCGAATCATTTCCAACTTTTGCCCTTTCCTGCAGTCAAGTCTCCTCACAGACTCCCACGAGAGGATCAAACATCATTTCCTTCCCTCTTGGACATTCTATCAACATTCTTCCCGACAACAAATCCACATACGGGATTACTCTCACCCCGTCACCTGGGATATTGGGAGACTCGAGGAGCGTCTTTACACACACTCATCACGCCATCCGACTCACCGACTCACTCACTGAATGATCCTTTATTTTTTTTATTAACATATAAAATATATTTGAAATTAGACGACGCCCCCTAACATGATAATTTGAAATATTGTAAAGTGGAGTGTTTTGCCACTAAGCCCCTGGCAGGGGAGCATTTAGCCTCACTGCATGATCCTCTTGTTGCCTCTCCAGGGGGAGTGGGGGGGAGTAGGGAAAAGGGGGGAATAAGAACGCGGGCGCTTCTCCAGGGTGAGAATTTACGAGCCTACCTACAAACAAGTCTAACAACCCATAATTCAGTGCGGTTGGTTCTGTGTACAACCCCCTTTTCTGTGGCGCCCGCGTCTGTCTCCGCCTTTGCTCATTAATTGCAACCTATTCACACCTCGGCAACCTGCGAATTCCGGCGTTCCAATCAATCGCATTCCTTGCTTGATTGCTAACCACTTCAATTTACACTATTCATGCCAGTGTGACCACTGGTTAATTGACCCTTTCCAGTTGAGTTAAAGAGTCGACCGCTTGATTTATGGTCCTTTGGGAATTTTTAAAATTTTTTTTTTTCCTTGGTTTGTTTGGTTGAAATTTTGTTGTTTGGATTTGGAGGGTAATTTTGAGGAACTTCCGGTTGGGATTTGTGGGATTGTTGTTGTTACCGGAAAGAGTCATCTTGGGAGTTTTTTTAGTAGGAGTTTTTTGTAGGGGGATAAATTTGAAGGGGTTACTTCCGGTCGAGTTGGGGAGTTGAAATTTTTCACGGCTCCTGAAAATTTTCCCAAACCGGAAGTGAAAAGTGCCATTTGGAAGTACCAAATGTCGATTTTTATTTTACTCCAATTTGGAAGTCTTAAAAATCGAACTTCCGGTTAAGAAAAAACTCTAAAACTTCCACAACACCCATCCCAAACCCCCAACTCTTCTCCCCTAAATTTTCAACCCCATAACCAAACCGGAACTACCTCAAAACTCCCCCAAAAAACCCTCAAAAAATCTTAATTTCAAATTCACTCCCTTCGGAAAAGGCAAAAAAGTGAACTTCCGGTCAAACTGCACTCCCAAAACTCCCGAGACCCCCACCAACGACCCCCAACTCTTCCCCCATAAATTCCCAACTCCCTAACCCAATCGGAACAACCTCAAAATCCCTCAGAAAACATATCACCATCAACAACAACAAAATAACAATAAACAAAAACCCGAAAAACTGCTAATTTCAATTTCAATTTGTCTCATTTCACCACCTCCCTCCCCTCGACTTGACCCGACCGGCCAAACCTCACAGCACTTTCCCCATTACCAACACTCATAAACACCCATAAACATCCCAAAGAAAAATTCAATTACAAATTCCCAAAGACAAAACAAAACCAGGTGCCACAAAACACTCAGAATACAAAAATTTAAAAAAAAAAAACTCCACCAGCCTACACCAGGGGTCACGATATTCACCTCATAACTCCCGACCCTCCATCTCACAAGATCTCACCTGCCCCAAAGATTAAAATCAAATTACACATACAAGAAAACCCCCTTTAAACCACCTTAAACCCACCCGTCCTTCCATCACTGACAACCCTAGTGACAAAATTTACAAGAAAAGCGCCCTCGTTCGTCCGAAGTACAAAGTTTCAGCGAGGGAAAGGGGTGAGGCGAGTGGGAGGCGACTTTGGCGGGTGATTAATTCCAAAGGAGTTGATTGGATGCTCCTTTCGCCTTCACCTTGGTGTGTGGGGGGGCATGGGGGGTTGAAATCGGGATAAGTCGAGTGTGGTGTGATGATGTCAAGTGCTGTTTCAGCAAATGCCACCTTTATGGATCCTTTACTTTTATCGTCGACTCAGCAGCGTTCAGTGGAGGGGAAAGGGGGACAAGCATGTTCTGTCAAGTTTGGGTCAAGTGCGGTCAGAGTTGGAGCTAAAGGAGTCGGGGATGTTTGGTGGTTGTGGTGTGGTTGGGTTGAGAAAAGAGTAAGTCGGTCGGGGTTTGTATGTTGGACATTTTTCACCCACAGCTGACTTTAAAATCCAATTAAAAGTGGAGGTTGTTGGGGAATTGTTTGAGTAAATCAAAAAGTTTTTGTCCAAAGGGTTTTGGTTTGGTGGTTTGTCTTCATGGTAAAGTCATCATGTCAACGTTTGTGCTGACCATCGGTTGGGTGATGTGTCATCTGTCTTATGGGTTTGTTGGTAGGGGAGGGAAATGGTCAATAAGATGTTTGGGGAGGTTTTTTTGGGGGGTTTGAAGGGGAAATTGAAGTTTTTGATTTTTTTTTGCGGGGGAAGGGGGTGGTGGGATTTTATTTGGAAATTGGATTTTTTGATTTTTGCAATATTGGAATTTTGTTTTGACTAAAAAATTAAATATTTTGATTTTATTTTCTATGAATTTTTCTGTTTTTGTACATTGAAAATTAGACTGAAAAACTAATTTTCTCAATTTTTGAGATGAGAATTTCAATTTTCCAATTTTTGAATGAAAAATTTTAAAAATTTATAAACAATTTTATTGAAAAATTGAAATTTCTAAATTTTTGCTTGGAAATTTTTACCGTCCTAAAAAAATTCATTTTTTAAATTTTGCAGTAAAAATTCACTGAAAATTCAATATTCCAATTTACACTGTGAAAATTTGACTGAAAAATGAAATTTCTCAACTTTTTCAATCAAAATTCAACTGAAAAATCAATTCTAATTTTTAGAAATAAAAATTTCAATATTTTAATATTTCCCATAAAAAATTTCACAGACAAATTCATTTTTCCAATTCCCACTGAAAAAAAATCTCACCAAACACTAAAAATTTCCAATTCCCCACCCGAAAATTCCACACAAACACGTCAATAACAATTCACAAAATGCCATTTCAAAAAAATAAAAAAATGAAAAACATGCGAAATACATTCCTCATGACTAATATTCACCCACACCCACCCAACCAACGAACCAACCAAACTGCAAACCAAACCCCCAACCGCGCTTCACTTTGATAGGTAAAAGGAACGGGGCGGGAGACGTGGTTAATTGGAAGGTCAGAGGTGTCGTTCGCTCAAGCTCTTCCAAAACGCTTCTATGTACACGAGGCCATTTTATTAGACGTCCTGCATTTCAATTGGCTCACAGTTACACAGCTGCCAAATACGACTTTCCTTTTATACACACAACACTTTCCTTTCACCGATTAAACCATCTTTTTCCATCTAACCCAACACGACGAATTAACCGAATTAACTTTTCTTGCCCTTCAAATTCCAAACTACTTTTAAAAAAAAAAAAAACTCCCCTCGCAACATTCATTTTTTTATATTCCTCTCCTCCTCGTCTGATGTTGATGTATGAGTTTGCTGTCATTCCGTCCACTCCCCCGACTCCCTCCTCCACTTTTTCTTTTTTATTCGCATCCATTTCACATATTACAAAACATTTTTTCACCCAAACACACCTAAAACTAAAAATAATAACAAAAAATTTTTTTTACATAATTTTTTAAAATTTTTTAAAAACCAAAAAGAGGCGTCAAAGGGTTAAAATATAAATATTTTAACATAATTTTTTCAAACACAGAGTGTGGTGTGATGTGATAAGACCGTGAAAAGTGACACCTTGCGTCGTTTACGGAAAATTATCGAGCAAACAAACCATAACTCATTTTTTTTTTAAAATAAATTTTAATATTTTTTAATAAAAATTTATAAAAATTAATAAAAATCGGTGGTCGATACGTTCGAAACTTTATTCGTCCAGCAGCAAAACTAGGTGGGATAGAAACATCTTGTAAAATGGCCGCAGATGTTATCATCACCCAATTAACTTACTAATTAATTAATCAAGAATTCAATTAAATGCTAATGTGCACTTGACTAAGCCCTTGTTACACGCCACGGTTCAACGGGTTATTGTATGGATACGTAAAAAGAAAGACAAACGCCGTATCTCAGCTGTTCATCACCACATCTGCCATCGTCCAAAAACCGTCAGCGAATTAATTAACGATAAAGAATGGGGAAAAACGAAAAACGACAAACTTCACACACTCACACACTCACACAATCGACACCGTGACCGTCGCCAGAGGGGGCAGCGAATCGATCGAGGGGTTAAAAGTGAAGTAAAGAAAAGAATTAAAAAAACAACATTTTTCTAATTCGTTCGGCTTGCCTGTCGCACTGTGGGCGGAAGTTGTCGTCGTCGAACAAAAAAAAAAAAAGATGACCGATGAACCCGTGAATTGGCGACTCGCGACTTTGTGCACGTTTCGTGCATTTATGAGAGGCGCCAGTGGGAACGTGATCGGGAGTACGAATCTTTTGCGCAGGACACAGGTGAGTCGCACGTGATTTACCTCGTTAGTGCGTAATCGACGAATCGGTTTATTACAACATGATTGTTGCATTTGTGCTTGCGGTTTTCTTCAATACATAACCGCATAAACTTACACGAGTGATGTTTGTAATCACCATCATTACCGGTCGGTTAAACGAGGGTCATTCGTGTCCATTTAAAAGAAGAAGACTCGTCAAAAAAAAAAAATTCCTCGTCATCAGACATTCATTTATCTGCCTCGTGTGGACAAGGAAATAAATGCGCGACAACTTGTTCATTGAAATTCAAGGGATGACATTCTTAAGACTCAGGAACAACATAAAAAAAAAAATTTTTTTTTTCATTCAAGGATACGTCAATCAAATTTTTTTTACACAGGTTATGCAAAATTACCCCATACATGATTTTTTTTTAAATTTATTTTAAAAAATAAACTTTAAAAAAAAAATTGTTCATTCATCTTTTTGGCAATCAATGTGTTTCTCCTCCATACATGGCATTTTATCATCATCATAACAAGAAGGATTTATTTTGCAACTTCAAAAGGCATAGACGAATTTCCAACATACAAAAACTCGTGCAATATCCGTTTTTTTTTCTTTCTTTATTCCCTACATAATAAACCTGTGCATAAAATTCAATTGAAAATTTATCAACTGCAAAAAAAATTTAAAAAAAAAAAAATTCAATTTTTACGAGATAATTTCCTGGTGGATTTTTCAGTTAGTTTGATAATGCCATTTTCTTCTCAGCATAGGTGTTGTCGAGCAAAACTCCAATTTCCTGCGCTTGCGCCCATCGCCCATCCATCAAACCCTTTCTGTACGAGTCAGAGACAATGAGCAAAAGACAAATGAGCGTTCATTATATCCAAATTATAAAGTAATCGAGGGGGTTTTTACCTTAGGGGATGGTGACAAGAAAGGGGTTATGGATAAGAGATGGGTTGGTTGAGTGTGTGGCTTTTATGCGCTGTGAATTAAAAATAGAAAAAAAAATTCACAGTAGCCACTTAAAACTTTTCCATTTAGGAATGAAAGGGGTAAGTCATCAGTCTCCATCATGCGATCATTCAATTAGGTTGATGACAAGCCTTTCTGTGTGATTGGCTTTATGATCTTCGAGCATGGCACTTAGATTATCTTCTTCTTGTAATAAAATGTGGGATGATGGGAGGTAATTTCGGTTACTTTAGTAGTGTGGATAGGAAGGAGTGTCTCAATTTTGTAAACTGGTGAAGACTCGAAAGTTTGGGTCGGGTTCATGAAATATTTTTGATTTTGGTGGTTTTTTGAATTTTTTTGAATTTTTTTTTTTGACTTTGGTGAAGTTTGGCGGGTTTTTTGGGGGTACTTCCGGTCGAGGTGGGTCTTTGAAATTTCGTGGGTAGTGTGATGAAGGATAGAGGTTGGTGTCTCTGGATTTTTTACGATCCTGCTCGACCGGAAGTAGCCTCAGAGGCCATTTGGAATTGCACTTTTCAGGTTAATGGTGTTGTGCGGGAAAGTCTAAACTTCGTTATGTTCGGATTGTGGGATGCGAAGAGGGCTAAAAGGTCACTTCCGGTCGAGTTGGTGGTCTGGAATTTTAGGAGAGGGTAGACACGTGTTGATTCTGAGCACACCTACATTTTTAAGATCAAAACTCTACCGGAAGTGCCATTTTTCCAAATGTAAAAATTGTATTTTCATCATCGAAAAAGCGATTCCGAGCGGGTTAAAAAACCACTTCCGGTCCAGCCACAAACTAAAAATCATAGAATCACCGAGACAAACTTGGAAACCGACCGCCCCCAAATTTTCACTCTCCCAACTCGACCGGAAGTGCCCTTTAACCCCCTGCGAAATCCCAAATCCCACCAAACCACATAAACTACTGTACAATTTGTCAATTTCCCAATTTCCCTACATCAAACATTAACCACCAACCAACGAACCAACCCTTAGAAAACTCGCAAAATCCATTCTCAAAACCAAAACAAAAAAATAAAAACAAAAATAAAAATATCCCACCTCGAGTGTGTCAACATAATGAATAAAGTGCCTGCCATTAAACACTCATAACAAACCCCAGTGAAAACACCAAACAAAAATTTTTAAAAAATCAAAAAAACAAAAATTAAAAAAACCTTAAAAGCATGAAAATAGACAACAAGAAGCACTCGCAGCAAACTTCATGCTCCCACAAATGGCTCTCAATTTAATTACGTGGCATCAGGTGTCGCTCGTTCAGACATACGAGCGTGTCTCCTTGCCAACAAACAACCGATGCGCCACCAACCAAACCACAAACCAACCCTCTGGACACGCCAAACCCCTCCTAATAAACCCATCACGAAAACCCTACCTAAAAACAATAAAACAATTTCAAAAACCCCTCCCCAAAAAAATCCAAAAAATCGAAAAAAAAAATCAACAGATTGCAGTGCAGCAGAGAAGCCATGCAAGCAGTAAAAGGGGTAACGAAATTTGCCCGCTTGAATTATGCCCCAACCATTTCGCATACATCTAATCCGGACCGACATTACGAGCGTTTAAGAGTTCTCCCTCGCAATATCGAGAAGGAAAAGGGGTGCCATTAGTCCCTGACTGATGGTGATGCCGTCTCATGGCGCCGATACGAAACCTCCGACCAATCACAACCCGACTGGCTTCGTCGTCGCATATGAGATTTTTAGACTTTCCCCTTCCTTCCCCTCCTGTTATTGATATTCAAATTAATCGTATTACTACACGACCAAAACGTTACGTTTTCCGTATATAAGCTAAGCTTATATAGTAGTAGTATACTGACTGACTGACTCCCCTTTAAGGATCCGAACGACCTTTAATTATCCCCACTGAGTGTGGAATGCGCGCGCACGCACGCACAAACATGAATTAATTAATCCCTTACCCTACAGGTACTTCCAATATTTGCCAATAACGGTGGGAAATTACAAGGCGTTTAATATCGAGGGACCATCCATTATTCGAGTAAAAGGACTGACTCCACCCCGGCCGGCTACGACTACTGACTGTGAGCGAGCAAGAGCAAAATCACCAGCAATAAAGTATATGTGGTCTCCGTTGGTGAAGTTGCACGCGGGCGGGGGAAGGGAAGAGAAGGAAAGGAAAGGGTAGGGGGAAAGTGTCTTTCTCTCTTTTCCATGTCGCTTGACCCGGGTCATCCATTTTTCTCCGTTGCCAAGCTTATGCGTAGATAGCTAATTTAGAAAAGTAATTGCCGAAGATATATCATAGGGAAGGATGGAAGAAGGCGATTCCCTCTGCTCTTCTTCTTCCTCCCCTAACATTGTCTCAGCCAGATAGAGACCCGTGGATAATTAATCAACCGCTGTGCTGTGTTGCAGTTTTTTTTTTTTTCGTTTTATATTTTGTCTAATTAATTCGAATTACTCAAAAGTTTTCTTGGGTTCTGAGTTTTGTGTGTGGTGAAATTGAGAATATTTTTATTTTTATTTTTATTTTCAAGATGGGATTGAATTTGTTTCTGTAAATCGTCACCAGGGGATCCGATCTTTGCGTTTTCCTCGTTTCTAATATACCCCTTTAACATTTTGGGAGTCAAACGTGTGAGATTGAGTGTGACCGGGTGTAATTTATTAAAACTTGGTCACACTTTGATTACATTAAGGAGTATAAGAGGTGGAGTGGAAACCCCCTGCTTACAAAATGGTGGTCTAAAGGCCTATGATCAGCGCATGTGCGTAACCAATCTTGATGCATCGTGGGATGCTTCCGCCATTTTCATTTTTCGGCTGGTGACTAATGGTCATACAAAACAAAATGAAAATGGTGACAAAGTGGGTGGAGCTTCCTGTTGCTAAGGTCACTCTCAACAGTGCCTTCACGTGTGAGAATTGCAAAACTAATTAGTTAAACAAACTAATATCTGTTGACCAAAGTGCGAAAGCAAAACATCGAACAAACTCCGGCAATACAGTAGAATCCAACTTTTCCCAACCTTACTTTACTATGAATACGATATTTCCACAAGTAACCCTGGTGTCGATTTTTGTAACCGACTCCACATTCGACTGCACCTTAACACCCAAAATTAAAATAACCAAAAATTCAATTTTCTCTCACTCGACCTGACTTGCCAATAATAACGTATAATAAAATTTGGAAGCCAAAATGATAAATTCGCACAATTCCTCCTCCCCTTTTCTATTTGAAACCCCTCCTCAATTCATTCCGACTAATGTATTAAAAGCGGAACGCTTGGCTTTAATTAAATCACGGCTTTTTCGCTTTGTGGACAGCCACAGGACACAAATTGTCACGCGCCACAAAACGCTGCTTCCCTTATGCAAACACTCCTAAATCAGAATTACGCACGGCCATCGCCAACTTACTCTCCAACACTATACACGCCATCCCCCGATCCCCCCCAACCTTCGAGGACCCTTTGCCACCCCCTACTCTTCCTCGTCAAAGGACCCCGGGGGTGGTGGGGGTCGACCAGCTGTCGCCGCGTCCAAATCGAGCGGATCCGACACCTGCGTCGGCCGTGTCCGAAAGAAAACGCGATACGAGGGGCCACCGAACTGGATGCTGCGAGTCGAGTATGCACGACGCGTTGCCCGTGGCGAGCGCGCATGCGTACCGAATGGCAATATTAGTGATGTCGAGATGCAGATTAGCTTTGTTCGCCTTCAACGACCGTCTCACAGCTCTCGCACAATAAATTTTTCCCTCCCTCTCTTTTTGTTGCTACAAAATTTGAAACTTAAGCCGTTTACTGATACAATGCGAGCCGTTTTCCTGCCATATTGCTGAGAGGAAAGAAAAAAAAAAACACGTGTTTTTATAATGAAAAAATTATAAAAAGAAAAAAAAAAATTTTTTGTGATTTAAAAATTGGAAAATCCCGTGTAATAAATCCAAATTGGTTAGAATTCCAGTTATCCGGTTACCCGATTACTATTTTTTGACGTTAATTTCGTCTCTTATAAAGTTCGGTATACAAGGTTCGACCTGTTTTTGTGTTTATTTACTTACAAATGGCATAAAATGGTCACAAGAACAAGATGCCGAATAATAAATACTTTACTTATTATAAAATTCTAAATTTTAATAAATTTCTAAGAAAAATTTGATTTTGAGTTTATTTTATTGAAAAAAAAAATCAGTCAAATCCATCCTCAAAAATTCAAAAACTCCAAAATTTCATCTTGAAAAAAATCAGAAACTTCCGAAATTTCATTTTAAAAATTCAAAAACTCCGAAAATTTCATCTTAAAATCGAAATCTCCCGAAATTTCAAGTAGTAAATTCCCCGAAACTCCGCCAATTGTAATTTTTTTCCTCATCCTTCCACTTTTCTCCATCCATTTCATGAACTCGTGTCTCCATTAACACTCGTGTCCGCAGCGAAGCCCACACCCTCGAGGGGAAACGGAGACAGTGGGGAAGCTGACGTAATCACTTCCTAAACCGCACAGATAGACCAGGAACCCCTCGACGACGGGGAGGGAAAAAGACGCGGGAGGGACCGGGGCATCATCCGGTGCATCTTTACATCGTAGGAAACCGCACAAAAATCCCTACAAAACCACTAATTGCGCCACTAGAGGGAGTCACGGGATCCGATTCGTATTAAGCCCAAAAGAA
>JAQFZO010002190.1:0-12854 GCA_034695885.1 Geophilus flavus
AAGAATGGTGTAGAAACAAGTTACAAATTGGGGGTATAAAAATAGGATAAAATCTAGGTTTTTATGGGGGGTCAAAATTGAGGGTAGAAAAAGTTATTTCATGGGCAGAAGCATGTATGGGAAAATTCAGGGTTTTTTTGGGGGGAAAACCCAGGGAATTTGGGGGTCGAATAATTTATCCCCATTTATTCTGAACATTACCCTTAAACTCGTGCGTCTTGCTGTTCCATACAAGTTTGGACAAAACTTTCACTTCATCAAAGATGAGAATGCCCGCTTGTAAAGGTTTTGGCTTGCCTTGGTGTGTGGTCTCATGGACATGACTTCGATATCTACAGTAAGTAATTGTTTTTAATTTTTTTATCACTGAAAATAATCTGTTTTAATGCAATTCTTGCCTATCGGCTTCATTTCGGAGTTGATTATCCGAGATGCCACACTCAATCTCATACGATGCTGCTCGTCTCTGGATTTGGCGCACACTGGGTAGTTGAAGCAGACCAAAGTCTTTAAGGCATATGTATGATGAGGGACTACGGTGGTAGATGGCTAATGCTATTGAAAGTTGACAATTATTAAAGGTTATTTTTAATCACATTCACTACACTTTAAAATTGGCTGTTAATGTATGTGTAGTGCTTATAACTTGAGAACCAATTAACACATTGCAATTCTGAAAACTGCATTGAAATGCCCGTGTTAAGGAGGTCCAGATAGGGCTATTTAAAAGTTTTGAGAAATATGTTTGACTTTTTAAAAAAATAAAAACATTAAATGCCATGGGCAAGGGTATTCCACAGGCATGGGATTGGGTTTTGGGATTTTACACCGATCAAGACTCTCGTTTGGTTACAGCTTTAAATTCAACAATCATGACATTTCAATTAGCAGATGATGACAGTTTGGAAAAGGCCATGCACGTACTAAGTAAAGAGGGGCGTCACGTGTTTTGTGGAGGAATTAGTCTAAATTACACAGGTGTTACAAGAGGAATGAAGAAAATCATGAAAGTTAATTATCCTACAAAACGACTACAAGCAAAAGGTTGTGAAGTTTGGTTTCAGGCTCACATCACGATGCCCCTCTCTGTTTTGAAATCTGGTGTAGCCCAATGCCAACAGTGCAGCCAGTTACAACGCTATCTCAAGTTGAAAGAAGAGAATCCGCCAACAGCAGCAGCAAAGAAAAAACGAACTCAACCAAATTCCAATTATCCGATTTCCCGTTTATCACCAAAGAGTAAAGAAATCAGACGACGTGCTCTGGCAAATCAGAGAAATTCCGACAGAAAATTGATAGCAAGATTGTCGAAGAAGATCAAGGGACTGGACGTTTGGTTGAGTGATAAACAACATGTCGAAATGAAAAAAATTGTTAGTGAAATCAGCAAAAATTCTGACCTTAATGATACACTGGCAACAATTTCAACTGAGGCAAATCGATCAAAGGCTCAAACTGCATGGAATAGGGATGAAATGGCCCATTTCGTTTTGGACCAAACAAAAAACAGTGAGTTGTCGTACCTATGAACATAATATATTATATTAATATTATAATTATAATTATTTCAGAGCAAGGTTGCAAAGGCAATAGATGGAGCTGAGGGAAATTTTTTGGGAATGAATTGTGGAGGAAGTGAACTGAACCAGGTGTCCTCTGGTTTTCTCCTTGTTGTTTTTGTCCTGGGACTCATCTGGTCCTCTAGTTTTCTCTTTCTTGTTGTTTTTTTCGGGCCCATCTGTAATTAATAATAAGTTTTTGTTTAGTGAAATTAGTCAAAATTATCTTTATTAAGTTTATTTTCAGAAATAATAAAAAGAATGTGTTGGAGTTTTGAGTGTCCGAATTAGCCAAAGCTGCTAAAAAGAAATTACAAGCGGTGAGAAAAAAATATTTAAAAAAAAATTATTTTTTTTGGATTTGATCAATAATTTTTTTGATTTTTTAATTTTATTTAGTTAGCCAATTATTTATTCGGAAAATTGGGGCAAGATACATAGGGAAAGATACATACGATGAAGTCGATAGAAGAGAAACAGATGCAAGTTAGTTTTCTGGTGGTTTCATTTGATCAAGTTAGATTTTTTGGTTGACTGAGTTTGTTTTTTAGTTTGGCTTTCGATGGAAAATCACTCATAGTGCACTCGTAACTGACTGTTCCGTGCCTTTTTTTAGCAGTTAATCTCTAGTTTTTGTCTATGAGGAATCAGGTGAGAGGAAAATTGAGAAATTTGCTTGGTTTTTGTTTAATTTTTTTTGTTTTGTTGTTTTTTTTAAAAAAAAAAATTATAGAAGGCAAGTGTATTGGAAGGTGATATGGTCGGTGAAAACGTCCAGAGGTGCATCGGGAATTTTAAAAGTAACAAAGTCACTGGAAGGAAAATGCCTCCATCAAAATTAGAAATTTCAGCAGTGAGGAATGTGGGGAACTCTTGTTGGCCGATTTTATTTTAAGGATGGGCGGACAAAGGCAATCGATGTTCATCCATCAGACACGGCCAGTGATGCAATGCAAAGATTGGCCGATAAAATTGCTTTACGATCTCTCGAAAGATGGGCGTGTTATGAGGTAATTTTTTTTTACTTTTTAATAGCAAATAATATTTAACTCAGACTAAAATACCGTATTTTGATTTCTCAAGGTTGACCTTGAACTGAACGAGCAACTGAAAGTGCTGTTGAGCGGACGAGAAAGTTCCTGACGCCATCGACAATGAAATTCAATATTTTGTCGAAGAATGGGACTATTAACAAGTATTTTTTTACGTGATTTAAAGTTTTTTTCTCGACCGTAAATTGCGTTAATTTTATTTTAAAGGATTTTCAAGTATCCGTCGACGGCTGAAAATATTATGTGGGTCTCATCGGTTGTCTGTACAAGACGAATACGACATCAAAACTATCGTTTCCATTCCTATTCTCCCAGTTTCATCAAAAATTAATGTAAAAAGAGATTACGAATTTTTATGATGTTTTTAATTTTAATTATATTTAGCTGGATTGCTTCGAGCTAAAATCAGTGCAATCACCATACGTTGCTTACAACTTTTGATTCGTGCGTTTGACGGAAAGTATGTTTGATTGTGTTTTTATTTTATTTTATGCAAATATTTACGTTTTTATCCTTTTTTTCTATCAAGATCCATAGTCAAAAGTTGTCCCGAGTTCGTGCGCACGTCGATGTTGACGTTTTTCAACAACGCCGCCGAGGATTTGGAGCAGACGGTGATAAATTTGAAGAATCAACGGTACAATTATCTGCGAGGAACTCATTTAAAAACATCGTCTTCCCTCAATTACTTACAAATGGTTCTTCTGCCCGTTCTGACTGCAATGTTTGATCATTTGGCTTCGAATGAATATGGCAGTGATCTTTTATGTAAGGAATTTTCATGGTTTTATATCACTTTAATTGCAACACTAAACATTTTCAGTGGATGATGTGCAAGTTGCGTGTTATAAGATCCTGAACAGTCTGTACACTTTGGGAACGGATAGAGAACTCTTCAACAACCGGTAAATGTATAAATTGGGATTTTTTCAATAGAAAATTTATTTATGTTGTTTCCTTTCGTTTGGATTTGCAGAAAATTCATCAAGAACGAATTAGATAGGTAAATTAGATCGATTTGTCTTGATTTTCATTTATTTGTGACATCGAAAACATTGTGTTTGTTTATTTAGGCATCGTTCCTCACTTGGAACTTGCTTGGGTGCATTTGCCAGCACTTTTCCTGTCGCCTTTTTGGAACCTCATCTAAACAAACACAACCAATATTCGATTCACGGTCGATTGGAGGAAACTTCCTTGGAAGCCCAAGATGTCATGGCCAAGATGGAGTCCAGCATGCCCACATTGGATGATCTTATGAACGAAGTTGCTAAGTTTGCCGAAACCAGTGGTGTTTACAACGATTTACCACACATCATCGACGTGGAATTGCCAATGCTTTGCAGGTATAAATGGTACATACAGTACAAATCAGAATAAAATCATTGATACTTTTTGTTTTCATCCAGTTATTTGCCCTTCTGGTGGAACCAAGGTCCGGATAATCTGAGTCCGCAGTCCGGAAACCATATAACGATGGTTACCAGCGAACACATGAATAATCTACTAAAAACGGTGATGATTCTCATCAAAAACAATATTGGTGTTCCAACCGAAAGTGCGCCTTGGTTGATACGAATTGCAAGTAAGAAAAATTGAGAAATTCGATTTTTTTTGTTCTTTTGCTAATAAAAAAAAAATTCAATTGCAGCATTCACTCAACAAATTATCATCAATTCTTCGGAGGAGTTGCTAATAGACCCAGTGCTTCCAGTGTCCACGACAATTCGTAATAGAGTGGATCAACTCTACCATAAAGAAGAATCTTTAAGAGGATTTTTGAAATCCCAAACTGAAGACACATCTTCAGTCGAAGGGCAACTGCAAGAAGTAAAAAACAAACTTCTTGACACAATCCATTAAAAATTCGACTAATTTCACATTTTTAGGAATGGCTTTCAATCGTCCGTGACATCTATGCATTTTATCCACTACTTATCAAATATGTGGACCTTCAAAGGTCTGTAATTTTTTTAATTCTTAGTTTTTAGTAAATTTAACATCAAAAATCACTTCCAGAGCCCATTGGTTGAAACTGAGCGTGCCAGAAGCGGAGCAGTTGTACAAATTCGTGGCAGAGATCTTCAACATTTGGTCGACCTCGCAATATTTCAGACGGGAAGAACAGAATTTCATCGCCCAGCACGAAATTGACAACATGACGTTGATATTACCCGCATCCAGTCGACGTGCACAAGCGATTCCCGACACCTCGACGCAAATCACGACGAAAAAGAAGAAGAGAGATCGGGATAAAAAGCGAGACAAGGACAAGGAATTGGCAGCGAGTTTGATGGTGGCTTGTTTGAAACGACTGTTGCCAGTGGGTCTCAATCTCTTCGCTGGCAGAGAACAAGAACTGGTGCAACACGCCAAAGAAAAGTTCCTCAAGGTTTATCTCAATTTCTAAGTTTTTATTTTAAAAATTTATAAAATCAATGAAAAAAATTCATTACAGAAAGAGCCAGATTTGGATACATCAGAATACGTGAAAATCCAACTGTTATTACCCGATAAAATCGATCCGAGCGATGCCATGAGTTGGCAACATCATCTGTACAGCAAACTTGGAAATAAAAACACGGGGGCAGTGGTCAAAGGTGAATCTTTGGATCAATTGGTCGAAAGAATCATAGCGATGGCACAAGTACTGCACGGACTTCACATGGTGAGTCACGCCATGTCCATTTGTTAATTCTTTCACTTCTTTTTTCTATTATAAACGTTGTAATTTCTCTTTCCCTACCCCACGATATGCCCTAAAACCCTTTCAACCATCAGATCGATCATCCACAAACACAAACGAAAGGTGTTTACCGAAGTGTGGTATCAATTCAGCGCAAGAGAGCTGTTATTCAGTGTTTCCGTCAAACTTCTTTACATAGTTTGCCCAGGTAATAGGGCAGTGGAAAAAGCTATCAACAGTTTGTGGCGGGAACTAACACGCATCATCAATTATCTTTTTTTTAAAAAATGGTTTTTGTTGTTTTACAGTTTCAGAAAATAACAAGTGTCGGTTTTAGACTAGAATTGACATGATCCGAAGTAGCACAACTGGTTTTAAACGTGCAAATAACCAATTGTGGTATTGCGGAATGGGTTTTTATTAATAAGTGTGTTTTTTTATTTCAAATAAAATAAAAATTACTCGATTAACAACTCTTTAATCAACGTTGGGATTAATATTTATGCATGATCGAATGTGGAGTGAAATCTTATCTCCCTCTGTAGGCTCATAACCCTGCCCCAGCCAGATCTGCATGGAAGAGAGTGTTGTCGACAGCCAAGAAAAGAGCTGCACTCGCATGTTTACTTAGTACACCTTTGTATAGTTTAAGGAGGTATATTTCATTAATTTTTTTAATTTTTTTACAAAATAATAATAATAATAATGATAATTTTATTATTTTAAACTGAATTTATTAATGTTTAACTATTTATGAAATAAAAACTTTTATTTCATCCAGGCATCGAGCCATCAATATTTTCTTAAGGGCGTACAAAGATTTGTGGCTGACTGACGAAAATTTCGGGCAGGAAATTTTAATTCAAGATTTAACCGTGAGTTGTGATTTTTAAGTTCAATATGGACGTGTTGTGACTGATGTGTTTTGTTTGGTTTGCAGCAATCGTTTGAAGATGCAGAATTGGCCAAGAAAGAGGTGCAGGTAGAGGAAACTAAACAAGATCCGTTAATGCAATTGGTAGTGGCGTTTTGCCGGCAAGCCACAACAGAACACAGGTATCGTTAAGGAGAGTAAATGATTGAGTAAATGTCATTCTAAAATTTGAAATTTTTAGTGGAGCGATGGGGGAGGATAAACTGTACATGTCATACGCAGAGATTATTGGAAGGGTAAGAATTTTTTTCTGTTTTGATACAGTAAATACTGTACATGCTGAACTTGAATTTTAAATGTTATTTGCAGAGCTGCAGTGGTAGTGACGAAGAAGAGGAGGAGGAAGGAGGAGAGGAGGAAGGAGGCACATCCATTCACGTACGTATTAAAATAACGATTTTTCCCCCTCCCTCCAAGCCAAAAACCCAACTAACATTGACAAATTACTCTCTATTTCCTATTCTTACATTCGTTAGAAGAGAATGGCACTTTTAGCTGTAAGTTTTTAACAAATTTAGGGTTTTCCTTAGATATTCATCCGGTTCTAGACTTCTAGTAAAATAAACTGATATTATACGGTACTTTAACAGGAACAAGAGATGCAGAAACAAAAATTACTGTTTGAACAAGCGAGACTTGCTGATCGAGGTGTAGCTGAAATGACATTATTAAACATCAGTGCTTGCAAAGGTACATTATAGTATAGAGCAAAGTCCATACGAAAACAACTCATTTCTTACGACATGACGACTTAACGTTACAGGTGTGCAAAGTCCGATGGTAATGAACACTTTGCAAATGGGAATTTCCATTCTAAGAGGTGGTAATGTTTCAATTCAGATGGTAAGGGCAGAGTAAACTAAATCTAAAACTCAAGTAAAAACATTTTCTTCTTCTCCCGTTCCCATAGAAAATGCTCCAGCATCTTAAAGATAAAAAAGATGTCGGTTTTTTCACATCAATAGCTGGTCTTATGAGTTCATGCAGGTAAATCTCGCTTAAATCTCGATGCATTTTGAGAGTTTTGACATTATTTTTTTTTTACAATTTTCAAGTGTTTTGGATTTGGATGCTTTTGAGCGAAACTTGAAAGCTGAAGGACTCGGAGTTGGCTCTGAAGGAGCGGCAGGAGAAAAGAATATGCACGATGCCGACTTCACTAGAACTTTATTTCGATTTTTGCAGTTGCTATGTGAAGGGCACAATTTAGGTGAGAATAAAACATACGTCAACAACACCTAATACAATCTTTTCAACTCATTTCCTTCCTTCCTTTTCCTTAACAGATTTCCAGAACTATTTGAGAACTCAAGCTGGAAATACGACCACAGTCAACGTTGTCATTTGTACTGTGGATTATTTACTTCGACTACAGGAATCCATAATGGATTTCTACTGGCATTACTCGAGCAAAGAAATCATTGATCAGTCCGTAAGTCTCTTTAAAAATCACTCAGTAAAATTAAATATAGATTTGAAAAAATAAATAATCGGTTTTTCCTATTTATAGGGTAAATATAATTTCTTCAAAGCCATCGACGTGGCCAAGCAAGTATTCAACACCCTGACTGAGTTTATTCAGGGTCCGTGTTTGTTGAATCAACAAGCTTTGGCCCACAGTCGTTTGTGGGATGCAGTAGTTGGATTCATGTTTCTTTTTGCACATATGCAAAACAAATTGTCAAAAGTATGCAATTTTTTACATGCATGTTATGCAAAAATATAAATTTTCTTTTTTTTTAGCATTCTAGTCAAGTAGATTTACTCAACGAATTGCTCAACCTGCAAAAAGACATGGTTGTCATGATGCTTTCCATGCTGGAAGGCAATGTGATGAATGGTACGATTGGAAAACAAATGGTTGACACATTAGTGGAGTCGATGTCGAACGTCGAGGTAACGTAGACGAGAATTACAAAACTCAATTTTTTTGTTGTTGGTAATTCATTTTTTTACTTTACAGATGATTCTCAAGTTTCTCACCATGTTCTTGAAGTTGGAATCACTTACTTCATCAGCTACTATTAGGGACATGGATGAGAAAAAGGATGGTTTCATCACTGCCAAAGATTTCCAAAAAGCCATGGAACAGCAAAAGACATATTTGGAGTAAATTTATAAATATTTTTGATAAAAATTTTATATTGACTTTTATTTTTTTTTTTAAATGATTTTCCAGAGAAGAAATACAATTCATAATGGGATGTTGTGAATCAAACCACGACGGGAAAATCGATTATATCGAATTTACCGAACGATTCCATGAACCTGCCAAAGAAATTGGTATTTATTTCTCGAATTCTTCTTTTTCTTGAAGTTTATTTAAGTAATTTACGACCATTTAATCTATTTATAGGATTTAATTTGGCTGTACTTTTGACTAATCTTCACGAACACATGCCAAATGATCCTAGGTAATAACACCTCCCTTTTTTTTTTCTTTTTTTTGAAAACTTGTAAATAAATGTTTTTCTGATGTCTTTTCCATTAAAATTTCAGATTAAAACGATTCATGGAGACCGCAGGTAGCGTTCTAGATTACTTCCAGCAGTATTTGGGCAGAATTGAGATCTTGGGCGGCGCAAAGAGAATTGAACGAGTTTACTTTGAAATCAAAGAATCAAACATCGAACAGTGGGAAAAACCACAAATCAAAGTAAGGAAAAGACTCGAATTCGTCTCTTTAAAAGGAAAGTTTATGTAATAAATAAATACTTTCGTAGGAATCCAAACGTGCCTTCTTTTACAACGTCATCACTGAAGGTGATGACAAAGAGAAGTTGGAGACTTTCGTCAATTTCTGCGAAGACGCCATATTTGAAATGCAGCATGCGAGCAGCATTTCTGCCGACGAAGGCGATGATATGCCCATTAATCGAAACGCCGCGTTTAAGTATCCGACCGGCGATGAAGAGAAACCTCAGTCTCCATTAGAACCAATCAAAGCGCTTTTTGGCATGTTAAAGGAATCGATTAAAAATGCATTATCGCATTTAACACCGGCTAATATCAAACGAAAAATCAATGAACTCAAAGAAAAGACATTCGTCGAAATTGTCGTCGGATTTGTCAAACTCATTTTTTACAGTATGTTTCTCAGCACATGGACAGTTTATTTCTTTATCAGGTAAAAAATAGGGCTGGAACCCGATTAAAATGTTTGGTCCATTTAATCCCGATATTTTAATCGCTTTTAATTGACAATTTCATCGGCTGGAAAAAGTTGATTTAAACTAATGCCAAAAAATTATTTGGTCAAATTGGTCGGAATTTAAAAGAAAATCGATTGAAATGAGGGGTAATTCAACAGAAATCGTCGGAAATCCTCAACTTTTGTCCTTTTCTGTTGATTTCTATCGATTTCCATCGATTTAACCAATCAGCACTAATTTTTTTGGCGCCATTTTCAATTCGATTAATCGATTATGCGAAATTTTAATTGGTTAAAACTTTAATCGATTAATCGTTTGATTAATCGACTAAAGTCCCAGCCCTACTAATTTGCAATGATTTGATTGGATTTCCAATCAAAACAGGAATGCTTTTCATATTTATATTTAAAATTGATGATTAAAATTTGAATTTTTATATTTTGGGACTTAAAATTTACGTTATATGTATTTCGGGATCGGGACGGGACTGAGACGTCAATATTTACAAATTTTTTGAATCAGATTGGGTTGTGACTGACTGGTCACCAATTTTCGGGTACGGGATTCGTTCGGGACACAAATTTCATTCTTAGCATCCCTAATTTACACAAATACATTGGACATTGGATAAGATTCTTGAATTTTTGACGAATCTAAAGATTCAATTCAATTGGCACTCGTGTAAGGAATAGATTGTGGATGTGTTGATTTCGATATTGAACTAAAAGTAAAAAATTGCATTTTAAATTTAACTTCGTGATTCAATTATGAGCGAGCCTTAAGGGCACTTCCGGTCATGTTAGAAACCTGAACGTTTAAGGGAACCGAAGTCTAGTTGTGTTGTAGACGTCCTTAAAATTGCAGGTCTTCAACGTTACCGAAAGTGCCTTTTTTGTCCCTGCGGAATTGCCAATTTAAAATTGTTACGTTTTATTTGTTTCGTCCTTCGGTTTGGTAAAAACAGAACAGCTATAATGGAATCACGCATTACAAGTTGTTGTGAAACAAAAAATGAAATAAGGCGATAAACAGTGACTTAAAAATAGTGAATTGAAAAGTCAATGGGAATACTTATCGCAGAGACATAGCAGAGAAGCTTTACTGCACAAGTTTTGTTGTTGTCTGCATACATTTATGAGATTTATTAATTTTATTTGTCCAAAAAGTGAACCGATTTTGTATTTTATTTGTAAAGCAGTACGACGGACAATAAGTTCTGTAATTTTTTTCAATTACATAAGCTTAAAACCAATTTCATTTCTTATTCAGACCAATTCATGTTCAATTGAAACTCTTGGCAACCAATAGGATAAGCGCTGATGACAATAGTAAAAGAGAAAGTAGCGAAACTACCCCCACCGACGTGTGGAATCCGATTTTTCTAGATCGGCTTTGCACTTGGACGAATTCTTTTTTTCCAGTTTATTACCACAGTCATCCTACTTCCAAAAAATTTCAAAACACAAAAATGGTTTTTCTTTTTGAAATTTGCCACTGAAGGAATTTTACTGCGTATATTAAGAAAGTGAGAAGAGAAGTAAGTGAGAGAGACAGAGAGAGAGAGAACTTGCAGTGTTGAGCAATGTCACTGCAAATGAATTGCTGATCCAACATGACAGAAATATAGACAAAGGTAAAAAGGTCACCAGCAGCTACTCTGGCCATGATGCAATATGGTCATCAAACTTAGACCATGACCCATAAACAAACAGAAGTAGTGACTGAGGCTATATGGGACCCTGTCAAATGTCTAATTAAAAGAATATTACGTACAAACAAGCACAGCACCAAACGTCAATTAACACACAATTCAAATTTTTACACAATCCAAGCATCTTGATAACCCAGTCAATGCCAAGTGGGAAGCAGACATCACCCATTTAACCAAAAATGAGAAAAAACAAAGGAAAATAAAGTGAGAAAATAAAAAAGATAACCAGTCCAAAAAACAATCAATATCACAATAACAAAGAAAATTTTACACCTCGATCCTAAATATCCCTTTGTGGGACAACTCAGTTGTGGAAAGCAGGCAACCCATATTTAACCAAATGAGAAAAGAAAAATAAACCAGTAGGCCCTGTTGACTTCATACAGTAGTATTGTATGAGGCTTATGTCAAAGAAAAGTGAGTAAAGAAACAAGATAACTACACTCTTAACCAAATACCTTTTAAAATCCCTTCTAATTTCGATTACCTTATAAATAGAAGGTATTACCTTCTAAATTTAGAAGGTAAAACCGCAAATTGTCAGTTAAAAGGTATAGAAAGTCAGTTTAAAAGCCATTTTGATGTGAATTTATAAGGTATTGCTTTTAAAAGTTAACCAAGTACTTATCAATTGCCTTTTAAACCAGTTTAGGTTAAAAGCACCTGGTTTTGAAGGCACTAGTCAATCTGTAATTGTAAAAGATATTTAAAGCAAATAGCACAATTAGTATTTGAAAATCAAAGATACATTAAGTATCAAATTTAAAAGCTATTGATTAACTTTTCAATTTAAGAATGACATAAAATAAAATTTGAAAGTTACAGAAATGCCATGGACAAAAAAAAGAAATGGTAGGGAAAGTTGTTGGGCAGTTTTTGCAAAACATGGTTTTTTGCTCATAACACGGGAACGCGAGGTCATACGACATTTTTGAGCAGTCCAGCATGATCGCAATGCCGAAATCTATCTAGCTAGCCTACTCTCCACTTACAGAAATGCCATGGACAAAAAAAAGAAATGGTAGGAAAAGTTGTTGGGCAGTTTTTGCAAAAATGGTTTTTTGCTCATAACACGGGAACGCGAGGTCATACAACATTTTTGAGCAGTCCAGCATGATCGCAAGGCCGAAATCTATACAGCTAGCATACTCTCGACTTACAGAAATGCCATGGACAAAAAATAAAAATGGTAGGGAAACTTGTTGGGCAGTTTTTGCAAAACATGGTTTTTTGCGCATAACACGGGAATGCGAGGTCATACGACATTTTTGAGCAGTCCAGCATGATCGCAATGCCGAAATCTATCTAGCTAGCATACTCTCCACTTACAGAAATGCCATGAACAAAAAAAAAATGGTAGGGAAAGTTGTTGGGCAGTTTTTGCAAAACATGGTTTTTTGTTCATAACACGGGAACGCGAGGTCATACGACATTTTTGAGCAGTCCAGCATGATTGCAAGGCCGAAATCTATCTAGCAAGCATACTCTCCACTTCCAGGAATGCCATGGACAGAAAATAGAAATGGTAGGCAAAGTTGTTGAGCAGTTTTTGCAAAACATGGTGTTTTGCTCATAACGCGGGAACGCGAGGTCGTACGACAAGTTTGAGCAGTCCAGCATGATTGCAAGGCCGAAGTCTATCTAGCTAGCATACTCTCCACTTTCAGAAATACCATTGACAGTAAATAGAAATGGTAGGCAAAGTTGTTGAGCAGTTTTTGCAAAACATGGTGTTTTGCTCATAACGCGGGAACGCGAGG
>JAQFZO010002191.1:0-12841 GCA_034695885.1 Geophilus flavus
ATGTGAGGATCTGTATGCGATACAGAAAATGATATTAGGTATAGTGTATCCTTGTAGTAGATCTGATTTTTAATGTTTTCCTTTCTAAATGTGTGAACAGGAAACCAAATCAGTTGTGATACTAAAATAAGAGGTAATTAAATGTGTAAATGTGATGTTAAAAATGAAATTGTAGTCTACAAATCAAGAAAAATTGTAAAAAAAAAATTGTGGAAAATTGTAGAAAACATGAATTTCTTCAAATTATTATTTTTCCTGTCTGGCATAATCATCACGTCAAACTAACATATCATGACGACAGTGCAAGTAGAACGCAACACTGATTTTTGCTTAAGATTCTTGGGCGATTCAGTGTACAACACATAATTACGGTCATTATTAGATCGCACAAATTTTTTTTACCATATTCCATGTCGTATCGGCTTTCGATTACGACCAAAAGTTTGTGCCCCATTTTCTTAAAAATTATTACTTCCCAGCAATGTCTGTCTCAACACACAACTTTGATTTAGATTTTTGAAGTAATGTTCCTTGTTAAGGCCAAAGTTCAACGTCAATTCTTTTCTAAGTTCCAATGTGGATGTTGTTGACAAGTCGATCGAAATAAAAAATTAAGTATCTCAAAGAATTGTCCTTCTCAAGGTTACCTAAGATCAATTTAAAGTATTAAACCAATTCTCTTGCATTAGTATCTTAGGCAAAAATGGCTGCAAACACTTGAAACATGCTACATAATGAACAAAAAAAATTATTTAGAAAATTAGATAATCATATTAATAAATCAAATGAGAATTAATTTCTTTAATACCACCTAATGCATTAATAAGGGTCAATATTTAAACTGTAATCATACAACCATTAGCATCGATCAGATATTCTACATTTCAAAATTGTCAAACCATAGCACAACAAGCCTTCGCTAGTACTTGAAGGTAAAAACTTAAAGTTAAAACCATGTTCTCCACAACATACGACGAATACAAAGCTAAAGCTGATAATTTGATAAAACTACTGTTTATCCCTTACGGACTAATCATCACTGGATCGGAAGCATCATCACCACAACGCAAGAAATGTTCAATCCTAACTTTCGCTCTACTTATTCTTTGCCACGCTTGTTTCATCGGATACATGCTAGCAATCTTTTTTGTTGAAGAGAACACAGATTTCGACAGTATCCTGGGCGTTATTATAGTACTCAGTTCTTTTCTCGAACTATTTACGTCATTAATCGCACACGTGTTCCTTTACCGTAATCAAAAGCCACTCAGCAAACTTTTACGAAGAATTTCAACATCGATTCGGCAAAATTCAAAACAAACATGGAAACAACTAATCCGCAATATTTTTGTACTTACTACACTGCATTTTTTGTTACTAGCAGCGAAATTGACCTCTATACTACATGATGGCAACGGTAAGCATGTTTGTCTGGTTTTAACCATGAGTCGACTTTCGTGTGATGAAAAAACCGAGCAAATCTTATTTGTCATGTTATATGCGATATTATATATTTTTGCATTAGTCAAGGCTAAAGGATTTTTCACTTTTACGTATTTATTTTTCTCACATATTTCGAAGAGCTTGGAGGTTTATTTTGATGATATAAACAAAGAAATAGTAAAAATGATAAAAATTAATCAGTCGATCAATTCACACAATGTGCATGAATTACGGGTAAAGCTTTTCAAAGGAAAGGAATTGGTCGATGAAGTTTCTCGCGTGTTTTCGCCATTACTTTTGCTTCTGTGGATTACTGTCGTGATTAGAATTTGCGTCAACATAAGATCTACGTTGGAAATTGATAATTATTTGAAAGGTGGTTTGTTGATAACTCATGTTATCGATATAATTCGATTATATCTATTGTATAAGAGTGCCGCTGATGTGAACAAGAGAGTACGTACAGCGGAATTGATTTACTTAAAAAAAAGAAATTATAATATATTTTTTCAGGCTAAATCAATCGTTGAAAACTTTACGGCGTTGACTGCAACACACGTTGAAGTATAATTTTAAAAATTAATTCTACTGCCATAGTGCCAATGCCACAAAATCTATATTGTCATTTTCAGACTACTGCATATATTCAATTCAATTTCCACTTACTAGCCACTCGAATCGGAATTAATGTTTCGGACTTTTTCATAATTGATACGCATTGCTTACTGACTGTAAGTCGTAAACTATAAAACAGTAAAATATTTTCCTAACATACATTTTTAGGTAATAGCCACTATTTTAACGTACACTGTGGTTCTATTCCAATCAAAGTGATGTCTAGTCTAGAGCGAATAAGCTTATGGGCACTACATAATTAAAAAAATCAAAGCAACTGACCTTATATTAAGATTGACGATTCCATCGGTGTGTGAAGTTCAACTTCTTCAAAAACTGACAGAACGGAAGTAATGTCATCCCTTGGAACTCGTAGATGGGATTGCTGCATTTCGTATAACAGAAGCCTAAAAACAAAGTTAAATTGTGTCATTAATGATTCGAGAATAAATTGCTCCATCAACATTAAAATTATGTTATTATTTACGGAAAGTCGGGGGAGCAAGCACCTAGCGATGACCAATCTCTCAGTGCAACAACACACATCTCATTGCACATTTATGCAAATAAGTTGCTCTCTAGGGTCGATATGGGAATTTACCAAAGTGATTTGCCTAGTCCATGATAAACTCCAAAACATCATTACAAAAATTTCCACATTTTCCTCCTATGAGTTTTTATTACCGTACTTGAGTGAAACACTTGTAGTTGCCTAATGCCTAAGTCTCTGTCTTTTGCCTTAAATCTGGGCACAGAAGTGAAAAATTGTATGTTCAATTTTTATTCTTAAATTCCTTTATTTCTTAAATTATTTCCATGGAAATTTCCACGGGTAATTGCTAGTTCATAAAGATTAATGTAATAACAATAAATTTCATCAATTAAAGGCAAATTTATTTGAAAACATGTTCATATTGCGCAATGTATAACGACAAGCAAAGCAATTAAGGTGATAACACCCACTAACTCGAGCAAATATTTGAAACGTAATTAGAACACCATCAGTACTAAATCGATGAGGCATATTGCAACGTCATGATTACAACAACAAAGCCAATGTCATCCAGACAAGCGCGACAGCGAGCAGAACCTGGACACAGTGCATCAAATTCGACTTGCAATAGTTAAATTTAATTTATCAATCAAATGAATCACCAAAATTACACTTCGAAGTGCACCAATTTATTAAGAAACCTTTTTCTAGTCTATGGAATAGATATAACTACAACTAATCCATTATTACTCAAGCGCGGCAAGTGCTTAAACCTCATTTCGTTTCTCCACATTTTTCTTAAAGCTATTGCAATCCTCTACGTATCAGCAGCCGCAATCGGATTTTACATCATCAAGAAAAATGCTGACAATTTATCGCAAATCGTAAATTCAATACTATTTGTACTTCAATTGATTTTCTCGCTCATAACACATTTATTGCTGATCTGGAATTGCAAATCCATTTCTCATATTTTTCGTGAAATACGAACATTGTCGACACCTAAGAACTATGCGAAACAAACATGGAACCATCTTGTTCGACGTTTAAGCGTAATTATTTTATTGCACTTGATGGTTTTTGCTTTCAGACTGCGAGGCAATTTTGCAAGTGATAAGTCCAACTGCTCGATTTTGTTTATGGGATACCTGAATTGTTCTGAAAAAACCGAACAAATTTTATTCATAATCGTCACCGTCGCCTTATTTTTATTGTTTTTGATAACGGAAATTTTTCTTAGTTTAGTTTACTGTCTAAGTTCACACCTCAGCAAAATGTTGGCTGTTTATTTTCGACTCGTTGACGAAGCGGTAGTAAAAAGAGCGAAAATAAGCAAGTTGGTCAATACGCACGACTTGGATGAGTTTTGGCGGAAAAAATCTACAAAGGAAGAGAATTAACAGATGCGCTTTCTCAAATGTTTTCACCATTGCTTTTGATGCTATGGATTAACTGTTTATTCCAAATGTGCATCAGCATTCGAAAATCAATTATAACAGACGAGTTTCAATTAGAGTATATTACTTTTATCGTGATTGAAGTTATTCATATCAGCTTATTATACAGCAATGCAGCAGTCATCCACACTAAAGTATGTTCTGAACTTGAGAAATACAAATGAGTTACAGATATATACTGTACTTCATATTTTTTCTACAGGGTAAATCCATCACTAGTCATTTCACCTCGTTGAAGCCGGTAAACATTAGCGAGGTAACGAATACATAAGCTGTATTAATTACTGAACATATAATTACGTTTATTATAAACAACTGATTTCAGGCTGTGAATACATATACTCAATTGTACTTCAGTTTACAAAGTACACAAATCAGCATTTCTGTTTCGGAATTATTCGTAATCGATTCACATTGCATATTAACAGTAAGTTAAAACTTGCCATAAAAAAATTTATTTTCTGACAATTTATTAATTTCAGGTAGTTGCCACTATTTTATCATACACCCTCGTTTTATTTCAAACGAATTAAGCTTAATGTCACTGCCTGTGCTGTAGGAATCAACAGCTTGAATCAATGTCCACTCACGATGTTATGAGCAATACGAATGGTCAAACCTTACGCCCTCACTTGGATTGTTCAGAAACCCTGGGACGAGGAGGGTAATCATCCAAAAAGGAAATTAACCATAAACTTCAGAATGTGTTTACTCTCATCATTACTCGACACTTTTCCTCATCAAAACATAGCCATTAGAAAGTCGATGTAATAAGTGCATTGTCAATATGTACAGTACTTACTGGCTCGCACTAATCTACCATTATCAGAGAAGCGTTACCATACACAACAGCATAGAAACATAAAATTAAAATTATGGTCATAAAAAAAATATTTCTCATGTATGGCCTGGACATTTATGAAGCTGACACATCATCGCAAAACCGCAGAAAGTATGTGGCTATTATTTTCGCTTTGCAAGTTATTTTCCAAGTAATCTGGATCGTATATTCGTTATCATCAACAATTATTTATGTCAAAATTGCTCGCGAAGAGTCTGAATATAACTTGATGATAATCATCGGATTGTTGAGAAATATTTTGCAAATACTCATGTCATTCGTCACTCATAAGTTAATTTTCCGGAATCGGATGATCCTTTCGTATGCTTTACGTGAAATATCCACCTCGGTATTAGTCCGAAACCATTTGAAGCGAATTTCAAAACACTTGATTCGTCTTGTGGTCGTAATAATCTTCCTGCACTTGTTAGCTTACGGTTTGATAATAATAACGTCAGTAATGCTAAGACCAAAGGTTCTTTGTTTGTATTCATCAATGAACTTCTCATCTTGCGATGAAAAGAATGAGATGAACCCTTTCGTAATCAGTTACATCGTACTGTACTTTTTGATGTCTGTGCCGTCACAAATATTCCTCACTATGACCTACTGTTTGTTTTCTTACGTTTGTAAAATGTTGGCGGTTTATTTCCACGAGATAAACGACCAGTTGTTGCGAAAAGCAAAAATCAATCAATTTATCGATACTAGAGAAATGGATGAATTACGTAAAAAAATTCATAAGGGAAAAGAAATGACCGACATGATTTCACGCGCTCTTTCGCCACTGATTTTACTGTTGTGGATTCACAGTTTAGTGGAAATTTGCATGTCGATAAGAAAAGCATTGGAATTTGATGGGATAATGTGGAAAACGGCAGATTATGTAATGCACATCATTATTGAAGTAATTCGTCTTTATCTGTTATATGTTAATGCTGCAATTGTCTATAGAAAAGTGAGTATAGAAAGGTACATTCTGTCAAATAAAAAAATTCTGATGACCCTGTTTTACACATGCATTAGGCTAAATCTGTCAAGGAAAATTTTACGGCATTATTTCCGGAAAACATTGGCGAGGTAAGAAAATTTTATGGCAAAATGTCAACAAGCCCAGTAAAGTAGGCTACGCAAATGTTATTTCAGGCTACAACTGCGTATATTCGACTTAATTTCAACTTACTATCGACACAAATTGGTATTAATGTTTCGAATTTATTCGTCATCGATTCTCATTGCATACTAACCGTAAGTTAAAATCCGATTTAAAAATTGACTTCGACTGAAATGAAATCATTTTTAGGTGATTGCCACAATTTTAACGTACACAGTCATTTTGTTTCAATAAACTAACATGTAGCACAGCATGGAAAAGAAGCCGACCCTCGTATAATAGGGAGAAGCAAATTACTTCATTGCGTGGCACAATTCGATAGTATAGTATACCGTAGTTATCACTTTTGTGGAGATAAATTCAATAAAAATTAATTAATGAATGGCAAATTGATTTCACAAATTCATAAAATGCAAAAACTTTTGTGGTAATAAAGGCTAATTCCTTGCAACCTTAATAAATTCAGAATAAAAAAATTAATCATTTGATCGATAATATTGAAAGAGAAATGATTAATGAAAGACGAAGAAAAATAAATTTTAGTCGGAAATTCGGAAATAAACGATATTTTGCCTAAATAAATCACGTCGATTAATTAAAACACGTTTGAAAACTCTAAATCATCCATGTAAATGGATTAGCGGCGTGCGCGTTATTTAATTTCGATCATCACACATCCGCACACGTTTAGATTTAACTATTTAAATCAAAAACCATGAACTGACTATTACAAACCACTCGAATGGATAATTTCATGCATTTATGGAAAATAATAGATCTTAATCCAACCAACCACGATGCGCTTACCTTCTGATCACTTATCTAGACCCACCATTTGTATTTTACTGAACGCCACTCTCCCTCTATCGGCAAAATATTGAAGCTAAAAATACATCAAAACAACCAAAAGCACATCACAAAAAATCCCAATTTTTCAAATTTTGTTGATTTATAAGGTGCAGTGCATTCAAAGTTCTTGTGTTTGATGTTTATTCCATAGTTTCTCTGTTTTTAAAAAATTTGTATGAAATAAACTGCTAAATAGAGTTTTGATTTTTATTTATTTTTGATTATTAGTTGCTGTGATTTTTTGTGTAAGGACTTTTTCTAGCCTTTTAAATTTCTTGCAACTTTTATCGATTCACAATACCGTTCATAAAATAATAATTATTTGAATCAGACTCATTTTAATTCAAATAAGTATTATAGCTAATCCAAATAATGTGTGCTTACTACAATTGTATGGACCATTACTCAACTTGTTACCTCATCCACACCTAGTCAATATTGAAACCCACTTATCAATCAGTCAATTTACAGACTGTCTTGCACTTATCTATGATTAGTCTTCAACTAATCATGAAAGAAGTGTGAAACACACTGCAGTAGAAGCACAAGATCAAGATCAACTCAACAGTTCACCAAAACATAAGTTGCACAGCTACAATGGCTAACCATCACGATTATACTTCTAAATGCACTAATTTTCTAAAAATGATATTTCTGATATACGGACTAGACATCACTACAGCTAACACCTCATTACCGAAGCGAAGCAAATGCAAAAATCTTGTTTCAATTTTTCAAGTTTTTCTCCAAGTTTGTTTAATTCTATACACAACAGTAGCCATGTTTGTTCAACACGGACGAACAGTAAATAACGATCGTACGATGTTAATCGTATTTAAAATAGCCTTTTCACTTCAACTGATGTCGTCGTTCGTCACCTATTTATTGTTGCTCTGGAGTCGCGTATCCCTGTGCAAAATCTTTCGTGAAATAACGAGATCACCACCACTTCGGAACCATTCGAAAGGAATATTGAATCATCTGATTCGCCGTTTGAACGTAATTACTTTTGTACATACACTGTTGTATGCCTTCAAATTTATAAATAAATTAGGAAGACCCACATATTATTGCTCGTATTTGTCCATGGGATATCTGACCTGCGAGGCAGGAACCAAGCAAATGTTATTTCTCATTTTCATCATCGCTTTCGAATTATTATCTGCCTTCACGATAGACTTATTTCTCAGTTTAGTCTACTGTTTGTTTGCACACTTTAGCAAAATGCTGGCTGTTTGTATCCAAGAAATAGACGACGAATTAATAAGGAGAGCGAAATGTAATAAATTCGTCAACGCTAACGACATAGACCTGTTGGCCGAAAAAATCTTTAAAGCAAGGAATTTGACCAAGACTTTCTCTAAAGCGTTTTCACCTTTACTTTTGTTGTTGTGGATTATCTGTTTAGTTGAAACTTGTACGAATATTCGAGGTGTATTGTCGATGCAAAAGAAAGCATTAACGCCCATATACCTAGCTTTACTCATAGTTCAAGTCATTCGGGTCAACTTATTGTACGGTAATGCAGCAGCCGTCCACGCAGAAGTATGTTCTAAAATTGAGAAATGCGAATAAGTATATTGATCTATCGTCAATACTTTTTCCAGGGTAAATCCATAACTGAACATTTCACTTTGTTGAAGCCAGTAAATACCAGCGAGGTAATGAACAATTGGAAGTTTTGCAATAATTACACGTGACTTATATAATTTAATTTCAGGCTGTGATTGCTTACAATCGATTGTATTTCAATTTACAAGCCACTCAAATTGGTATCACTGTTTCGGATTTATTCGTAATTGATTCTCGTTGCATATTAACCGTAAGCTAAAACATCAATTTAAAATTACTTCAATTACTCTTCGATTTCCCCGATTAATGAAAAAACGATTTCAATAACGTCTAAAAACGTCACAAAAAGTGAAGGCAAGCTTTGGCTGTCGTGTTTGATGACGATTTATACGTCATCGAAATCGGTTTTTCGTTAATCAGGTAAATCGATGAGTAATTGAACGCAGCTATCTCTTCGATTTCCGAAATCCGATTTCACCGATTCGATGAAAATGATAAAATCTGATTCTGGCTTTCAATGACTAAATCGGGCAACTTACCCATCTATCTCGCTTTCAAAATGGCGGCGATGGGGAGGCACCGGCATGGAAAGCGCGGAAGACGGATTTCCGCTGCCGGAAAATGACTCGAGGTCGAGACCCGCCTTCGTGACGACGGTTTTCAGAAAAACAGATGTTACAAAAATGTCATTCTGCGCATCTTTTCCAAGTCATTTCCGGTTGAAGAGTCACTGAAATCTGCGATAACGTCGAAATCGAAGAGATGAGATTGAACGCAGCTTTTGACTTGTTATAAATCGATTTCAGGTGGTTGCCACGATTTTTACATACACGATCGTTTTATTGCAAACTAATTAAACTGAGATAGCGAGAAGAAAAGCAATCATTAGAAAGATTGATTGATGTATAATGTGTGTGCATGAACCATTACTCAATTTTTTCCCTCATTAACTGGTCATTAGAAATCTATCAATCACTTAGTTATTAGTAACGACAGTAGCCACATCCAGCACAGTTGGAAAAAATCGACTTGAAATCATGGTCATAACAAATTTCGTAGCCACTAGTCACTTTAATAATCTTCTAAAACGACTTTTTCTCGTGTATGGTCTGGACATCTACGAATCTAACACATCACATAGCCGCAGAAAGTGTGTGGCCATTATTTTCGCTTTGCAAATTATTTTCCAAATATTCTGGATTCTATATTCGACAACATTAATTTATGCCACGATTGTTCGCAAACAGTCGGAATATACGTTTGTGATAATCATCGCATTATTGACAACTATTTTTCAAATGGCCGTGTCATTCGTCACGTATGTAATAATTTATCGAAATCGGATGATCCTTTCGTACGCTTTACGTAAAATATCCACTTCGGCATTAGTTCGAAAGCATTGGAAGCAAATTTCAAAACACTTGATTCGTCGTGTGGCCGTAATCATCTTTCTGCACTTGTCGGCTTATTGTTTGAAAGTGATAACGGTGTCATTTATGCATGGACCAAAGGCTCATTGTTTCTATTCGTCCATGAACTTGTCATCTTGTGAGGAAGAGAGTGAAATTAACTTATTTGTAATAAACTATCTCCTACTATACTTTTTAATGTCTGTGACTTCACACCTTTTCCTCACTTTGACCTACTTCTTGTTTTCACACATTTGTGAAATGTTGGCCGTTTATTTCCAAGAGATAAACGAAGAGTTATTGAGAAAAGCAAAAATCAATCAATTTATCAACACTCGAGTAATGGATGAATTAGGGAAAAAAATTAACCAGGGGAAGGAAATGACCGACATGATTTCACGCGCTCTTTCGCCGCTGCTTTTACTTTTGTGGATTCACAGTTTAGTGAAAATTTGCATGTCTGTAAGAAATGCATTGGAATTTAAAGAGGTGGTGTGGAAAGGGGCATGGATAGGTTATATAATGCACATCGTTATTGAACTAACACGTCTTCATCTGTTGTATGTTAATGCTGCAATCGTCTACAGGAAAGTGAGTAGAAAGATTTACAGTAGAAAGAAAGAAATCTTGATAACCTGACTTGTTATATTGCATTAGGCTAAATGTGTGAGAGGAAATTTCACATTATTAACTCCAGAATACGTTGGCGAGGTAAGGAAATTTTATGGTAAAATGTCAACAAGGAGTAAAGAGCATACCAATCTGATTTCAGGCTGCAACTGCGTACATTCGGCTTAATTTCAACTTACTGTCCACACAAATTGGCATTAATGTTTCGGATTTATTCGTGATCGACTCGCATTGCATATTGACTGTAAGTTTTACTCTGAAACTAAAATTGCTTTTTAAATATGAAATCATTTTTAGGTGATTGCCACCATTTTAACGTACACGGTCATTTTATTTCAAACAAATTAACTCCTGACGAGGCATGATAGGAGAAAAAGCATCCCTTCTTTGACTGAATTAAAGACACTAGGCACATTCCATTATTTTGTGTGTTAGGTAATGTGTAGTGTTAGAAATTACAAATCAGTGCTCAAATTTCATTCTGCAATAAATCATAAAATATGATGTCACTTCCTACATTGTGTTACTACACTTTCCTAAATTTGACACTAGGAAAATTTTCTGTGTTGTCACCTGACATACAACATAATTTTGCCACCATTTTTTTCCTCTATCTAACTCAGATATGGCCTCATAATTGTTGATTAAATAATTTGAATATTGATAATTAATGAATATTAATAATTTGAACATTGTGCTTAGGTGGCAAAATTGTGTTGTATGTCAGGTGACAACACAAAAAATTTTCCTAGTGTCAAATTTAGGAAAGTGTGGTAACGCAATGTAGGAAGAGACATCATATTTTATGATGTATTACAGAATGAAATTTGAGCACTGATTTGTAATTTCTAACACTACACTTACCTAACACACAGAATAATAGAATGTGCCTAGTGATTTTAAAAAGGCAAGAAACAGTTAGTGCAGCTCCTGACGAAAATTTTGATAGAGAGGAGATCCCCTACCAAAACTTAATTGGGGCTCTAATGTATTTAATGCAGGGAACTCGACCCGATATAGCGTACGTCGTACACTACTTGAGTTGCTTCAACACAAATTACGATGCGAGTAAATGGCAATTAGCCAAACGAGTAGTTTGTTACTTACAAGGAACGAAAGACAGAAAGCTAGTGTACACGAAGTCACTCGGACAACTCACGGGACGTGTCGACGCCTCGTGAAACAGCAAATTAGACGAGGGAAAGTCGACAAGTGGCATCGTATTTACGCTTTTCGGCACAGCTATATGCTGGAAGTCATGTAAACAAACTGTAGTGAGCACCTCCACATGTGAGGCTGAGTATATGGCCAGTGTAAGGGCGTGAAAGAGGGCAAATGGCTCGCCAACTTCTTGATCGAGTTAGAACGGCGAGACTTGTGCAAAGCGCCGATAAAAGTTTTCTCTGATAGTTCATCTGCTATCAATTTTGCCCACAGAGTCTCTAATCGTAGTAAAATGAGACACATCGACCTTCTGCGCCTCTTTGTAAAGAACGAGGTTGAAAAAGGAAATTTCATTATGAAATTCGTGGGAACAGTTTATGTTGGCAGATATGCTAACAAAACCAACAGAAGGGGAGAAGCTTGGATTAGGTGCAGAAAGAATTGGATTAATTAATTCTTAAACGTTTTTACTGTGATCAATCGCAAAAGAGGGGATTTGTAGGTTAGGCAATTAGATCGAAAGTCTTTATGAAGAAACGAAAACCATATGACCTGGACGTCGAGCTTTTGCCAGATCTGGTGAATTACTGGGTGAATCTTCCCCAAGAGCAGCACCAAAAAGCACAACAATTTATTCAGGGTCTACGAGTAATGGATCCGAATTATGACGTCATGACCTATTTACATCACTGCGATGGCGAAACGAGCGTGTTGACATTGTAACCGTTGGGTTACCAGGGGCGACCAACAAATAGACTCGCCCGCCTGTCATCAAGGAAATGCGACAGGATGCAACAAAAAGAAGTGCCAAAGTGCGCTTCTTTCCCTTTGTCTTCATTCGCAGTCAAGATTTAGAAGTGTATGGACGTTCTATGTTGGGTTCTCCCAACATAGCTGAATAAATGATGTTTGTTCCTTTACAACTAGTGGATATCTCCTGATTCCGAGTTAGATCTGCGTTGTGAGTTTGGTTCTTGTTGTAGGAATCGACCAGCCAGCTTACAACATTTAAACCATAAATACTGTGTCTCGTGTCTATTTATTTCAAATATATTATTTAACACAAACCTAAGTTCGATTGTCTTGGTCAAAACCAAGTGGCGTCCGCTTGTTAAGTTAGTCAACGACATCACCACTTGTTTCGACGAAAGCACCTTTCCTATCACACATGTATGGTGAAAATTCCTAAACTTACTTTTACAGTTGTCAAAGCTCGATTTCAAGTGGCTGCGCAGGGTGCACTTGTTGAAATTG
>JAQFZO010002192.1:0-12841 GCA_034695885.1 Geophilus flavus
CACTGGGGAATTACTGATTTCTTTTGAAATAAAAATTCAGTCGTGTGAAAAGCAAAAGATCGGGATAAAAAATTGAGTGATAAAGATGATGTAGGAACTATTATGAAGTTTTCTTTTGAGTTGACGGCTATTTTATAGCATACTAGAACCATTTGGCTTTTCAAATAGTAAATATTGATGAATAGTAGTATTTTTTGGTCTATTTTGTCTATAAATTAGGTATTTGTCTATTTTTTTTACTAGAAAACACTCCTTATAAAATCTTTTCTTCGATTAAACTAAGGAAAATAATTCAGAATCGAATTACAAGAACAGATAAATAATAATTTCGTTTTCGTTTTGATAAAATTAATAGACAAAATCATCACTTTTTAATATCCAATTATTAAATCTACCAGAATTTTAGTCCCACTTAAGAAGCCACAACCACAAATCATCTCCAGCTTAGTCGCATCAAAATCTCCCATACGGACATATTAGCTAATTGACTTAGATTTAATTTGTGGATGAACAAGATTTATGTAGTGAAAAATAAGATTAAAAATGTTACGCATCATCATCCCCCTCTACGTGTTTCTTACATCTATCGGTTTTCAGTCTCACACATCAGAAAAACGCGTATTTTCTCATATATATATATTTCACTTTACACTGCAATATATCCCTCTATTTACCTATACAACCCAACGTGTAATTTCTCCATACATTTATTTAACACCTGTGATGTGAACGATCAACAAATTTCACCCTAACGTTTAACTTTTCAAATAAAACGCACATGTCATGCAAAACGGTCGCTATTCATTTCCAACCACCGTAAATTGACTCTATTTTGTGAGTCACGTCGACATTCACAACAAAAAGTCAAAAAACTATTGAAAACACTAGAAAAATTCTGTAAAATAAATTTATAGTTATATGTAAATATATAAAAATAAAAAAATAAAAAATTTGATTGCTCGAGAGATACTCACGGGCGCCATATTCAATTTCAAATTGCAGACTTTAAATCATCAAAAGCCTGCGGTGCTCATTTTGAACAAAGATGGAGTCGATTTAAACCATTAATAAAAAAAAATAAAAAAATCCCATCAACCACAATCATGCACACAAATTTCAAACATGGCATCCATGAATATCAATCATGTACACAAATTCTACCCATATAAATAAAAAACATTAAAAAAATATATAATAAGATAATAATAATAATAATATATAATAATAATAATAATAAATATAATAGAAAATAAATCGCGCCAATTGATAAAAATTAAGTCCATCTGAGTTCAAAACATAGCCCCCAAGAAAAAAATATAAAATGTCTGCCTCCACTCTAACAGAGGGGGACGGGTAAGGCTAAAGTCCAAATCTCAAGCCAGGAAAAAGGATTTTTATGTTTTAGAAAAATAGAAAATATTTTTTTTTATTATTTTAAACTTCCGCCCAGCTTTCCCTCAGTAAAACCAATAGGAATGGAGTCTTGTTTGACTCCCTATATGAGATAAATATGTATATAGGGAGATAAGTTTGTTTTTAATGTTATTTTTATTAATTTGTTTAAAATTATTAGGGTGTAAATATGATTGGCTATGGTTTGACAGTTGGACTTTGAGCTTACCATGGGCCCTCTTGGCCTGAGCTGCGTTATTCTGGTGTTTCTTCTGCCGCGCCCGCGAATTCTGGAACCACACCTGAGTGACACGTTTGCTCAGACCGGTGATCTGTGCGATCCGTTCCAAGTCCTGGCCGTCTGGATTCGAGTCCAGACTGAAATTGGCTTGTAGAACTTGGAGTTGTTCGTCCGTAAATGTCGTACGGACTCGTTTGCTTTTCGCCCTTTGTTGACTTTCATGGTCATTGTTTTCTATAATGAAAAATGAGATAAATTGTTCATTCGTTTGTCGTGTACCATTTGTTTTACATTGTTAAATGATAAAATAATTTATAAACAATAATTGTGTATTCTTTTGTTATGTAATTGTTAAAAACAAACGATTGTTATAATAATTTAAAAACAACAGTTGTGTTTTTATTTGTTGTATAATTCTAAAAACTATTGTTGTACATTGTTATTAAATGTTATAACAATTAAAGAACAACTTTTCCTTGAATTTTGTGACTTAATAGGTAAAAAAATAATGGCATTTTGCCGCAATTGATGAAATTTTGAGAGTTCAAAAACCTTTTTTGATGTGTAATGATAGAAAGCGAGTGTTTTTAATTGAAAAAACGATTGTTATACATTTTTAAATGTTATAACAATTAAAAAACAACGATTCCTTTCATTTTCTGACGTAGGAAGTCAAAAATTAATGATTTTTTGCTGTATTTGATGGACTTTTGTGAGTTTAAAAAAAGTTTTTTTGATGAGAAATAACAGAAGGCGAGTGTTTGTAATTGAAATTGTTGTATTCCGTGTCTTATAATTCGAAAAAAAACCGTTGTTGTTATATTTGATGTAATTTTGTGAGTGTAAAAACGGTTTTAGATGAAGGATAACAGAGGGTGAGTGTTTTTAATTGAAATAACGATTTATGACCGCGTATCCATCATAAATAACGTTAAAATAGAGTGCGGGACAATCGACGAACAATTCAACACGCGCGCAAGGCAGGCGTTTACAAGCCATTTCCCTCATTTCATCAATCACACCATCACCTGGTGGCCGCCGTGTAAACATGCCAAAACGACCATCTTTTCCCCACCTGCCCGTGATTAATTTATAAGGGCGGTGTTAAAGCGCACTGACCACAAAGTCCGACCGCATGTTCCGGTCAAAGTTGAAGGGTCAAATGAAACGAACCCTAACGGGTAGATGGGTTAATTAAAATAATAGCTCATTAACCTAACGGGAGTGGCCATTTTGACGGCACGGTACCTCCCACGAATAAAATCATCACTCGCCCCCTTTCTACTTCAATTGTGCGCGTCCCTTGGGGCACCCAATATCACGGGGGTTAATTAACCTCGAACTACATTTAACCCCTTCTCTCTTATAAACGATTTTAACGTTTCAAAGAAAGAAAATATTTATTTGTCAATGATTTTTTTTTTAAAGATTTTTAATTATGTTTATTACTTTTTTAGGGTTAGTGGAGCGGAGCATATATAAACATTTCGCGGACCATCTGATAAACAAAGTTTTATTAATAAAAAGTTTGAGGAATCTGGGATAGGAAATAAAATTTGCTCGTTTGGTTGCTGCGCTAATTATTTAGTGCTTAAAGGTTTAGGTTTTTATGTATTTGGTGAAGTATATAGATGAATAAAAAATTGTTTTTTGTGTGATTACACACTTGGATGTCTAACCGGTGTGATTTTTAAGGGTAATAAAAGTTTGGAAAATATATTTCCAAAGGATTTTTGAGTTTATAGCTGTCTTAGATATGGAGTAATCTCAAATTTATTGCGGTGTAAAATTTTCCGAATTCTCGATTTCAATAGTTTACGGTTAAAAGTTGAATAAATGTTTAAATATCATCTTAGAAATTTAAAATTTTAATTTTGATTTTCAATTTATTTTTGTAAATTGAATTTTTTTTTAATGTGTGAGGGCGACGGATACATCTGTCTATATATAAAGTTTATTTATCACCTGTTCATTTCGAGTCGTAGAGAAACGAAAGCTCGCTTGTGTAAATTGTAATTTGTAAATGGCTAAATGCATTCTTAAATAACAAGGGCGGGTGCTGGAAGGAAGAAATGTGGTTGTGAAATGAGAATTGTTTTGTAATATTCCGAATATTTAGGGCAGTCTTCATAACTTCACCCTAACTCTCCATTGTTCAATCAAACGTTTGAATTTATGTCATGTCTATATCTATACAATCTGAGTTCCTAACTTTAAAAACAAGGTTTTCAGGTGTCAAATGTATATTTAAACATACAGACGTCAATTGGGAGAGAAGAAAGGTGTAAAGTGAAGTATTTTTTTGAGTAAAACTGACTTGTGAATAGACGAGCCCTAAATACTGTAAAATAGAAATCATTGCGGTAATTTTGACTGCCAGCAGCCAATATTATTTTTCAGACTTTTACTCTAAGGAAAAGTATAAGATATTTATAATCATAACTTTCTGTGAGTGTTAATGACTTTAAGAGTGATGAAACTCTTCACACTTCTCTGTCACTTTTTTTTGCTTAACTGACCACACGCGATTATATTTACACGTTGTTTGCACCTGGAATTTCCTTTTAATCAATTTACCAAACACAATCCTAATTAGATTCACTGTTTACAGTACATCAACCATAAAACAAAAATATTGAACACTCAAAAAACTCATTTTATCCAATAATTTTTTGAATAACAAAAATAAAAACATTTCCTTTCAGTTTAGATATAAATTAAAGTATTTTTTGAGTAAAACTAAGTAAGATCAGTCCCAAACCCTGGAATAGATACCATTACGGTCAATTTGACCGCCAGTAAATATTGTTTTTTGTACAAAAATGAGGTGTATAAGTGTGAATTTACTATTTGCTTCAACCATTCAACAAAAAAATCAGTATTAAATGATCAAAAACCTCATTTTATCCAGTAATTCTGTGAATAACAAAACTTTTCTTATAAAATAAAAACATTTCCCTTTCCCTCAGTTTGTACCCGTAAGAAAAAAAAATCAAAACCCAAATCAACATAGAAAAAACGTGGGGAAATAAAAGGTGCAAATTTCATCACTATTTTGTATAAAAAGTAAGCCGAAAAAGATGGTAAAGCAGGGGAGCAAAGTAATTGGCAATTTGCCTTGTTGCTGATTGGTACGATTCGGCGTCGACATCTGCGGCTCCCTGGCGGACAAGGGGAAAGAAGCAGGAGGCAAAGGGCCTTCCAGATTGAGTTAACGGGGTTAGCTTGTCACGTGACATCAAATGGTTACTGTGGAAACATAGAAAAGGGGAAAAAAATGCCAGTCCAAACTTTGTTTCATTTGATTGCATCTCCAGGTGAAAGGGAGGAAGAGATGGGGAAAGGGAAAAAGGAAAAAAAAAGCAAGTAGCAGTGTATTCAAGTGTTGTAGTCACAATGCACGTGCTGCAGTCATATCCTGCCAATTAATGACCACTATGTGACAACAAAAAATGTTTGTTTACGCAATATTTTTTCTTCCTTCTGCTTTTGTAGGAAAAAATCGTAAAAAGAGATGTTTATGCGATATTGTGGGTGTGAAAAGAGTGAATTTTTACACTCTTAACCAAATATCTTTTATTATACCTTTAAAGTTTACGTTATCTTATAAAATAAAAGGTATTCCCTTGTAAATTTAGAAGGTAAGACGACTGATTTCCTGTTTAAAGATGTAAAGAGTTTATATAAATTTAAGGTGACACATTTAAAAGTAATAAAAGTACATGTCGATTGCCTTTTAAACAATTTCATCTTTAAAATTAAAGTATCTGGTTTCAGAGGCACTGGCCGCCCTGTCTAAAATCAGAACATTTGGTTCGTCTAGAATATAATGATGACTCGCAAAGCAGTGATTTAAACTATACGGTATTTATAAAAAATTTCACATTTATAAGTTCCATCATGCCTTTAGTTAAATAAAAGGTAAAAAATTGCAACTTTTTCCATTACGGTATATAAAATAAAAAGTATTTGGTTAAGAGTGTATTGGCATAATAACAGATGGTGGTTGCGTCAAGGATTTGGTGTTGATTGGGTAAAAGTAGTTGTTTTAATCTTTCTTGAAGGAATATTCAATGGTTTTATGAAAAATAAATGGAAAATTAACTCATTCTTTTTCATTTGGGTTTTAAATTGCGGTTTTTTGGACTTGGGGTGCCGGTTTTAATTTTGAATAATATTGCAATAAAGATGCGATGCAGGTGTTTGTTTATTGCCGTGTTAGAGAGGTGAAATTCTCGGTATTGCCTTCGAATAAGTTAATCCAAAGTGATTTGGTTTTGTAAAAAAAATAAAATTTTGAATTTTTTATTTTGAATTTTTAGTGGCTACAGAGTATATATTGTGTCCGTTTTTGAAGGTTTGCTGCATACACTTGCTAAAAAGACTTCAAAGACTCCCTATACCATATAGTCCATAAATCAAAAGTCCGAATTTGAAGAAGAAATGAAATTTAGTGTTCATGAAAAAACGGTGCTCATGACATGACATCACATGATTAAATATCATCAGGACAGGACGACCTGTTAATGGCATTATAATATCCAATAAATGATTGAATCGCTATTTTTCTATTCCTAGATATGAAATTTCATCACATGAAACCATAAAATATTCGACACTTTTTTTACCTGCACTAAAATTCCTATATAGGAATCACTGTACTTTCTTGCGACTATAAATTCTGACAGCTATCCCGTTTAGATTAATTACACCCTCGATTAATCACATAAAGTTACCTGTGATGTGATGAGGTAACACCCGTTCTTACACAACAGAATAAAATAAATCTATACATACTATCATACAGAAACATCAAAAGTACAAAATTCCAATTAAAAAACACCATCCAAACCCTTTTAAAAACACGGAAGAGACGTTAAATCAAACCATACCTTCATAAAACAAAACCCAAAAGATTTCCATCAATTAAAAACAAAAAGAAGAAAGACGAAAAAGAAAAAAAACAAAACCAGTCATCTTTCATCCGAAATTTCAAACCCGCAAAAAAATTCTAAGCCCAAAGTAAATAAGGACATCCAAATATTCAATGTGCCTTTTTATCCCACCTGCAGACGACCTTCATCTACCAGGGTCATCTACAGGGTCAGCGTCTCACTTGTTCCCTCACAGCCCCTCCTCATTTTAATCCATTTATTTACGATGACAGAAATTTCATCCTGTCCTCCCTTCACCCTCCGTCTGGCGACAAAAAAATTTAAAAAAAACATAAAAGAATAAAAAAATGACGGGTTAAAAAGAGGTAAAAATTAATGGCGTCCACAAAGATTGTTTTTAAGGGCAAGTGATGTTAATGGCGCTTCCATCTGATCAAACATCAACCTCCCTAACGCTGCACTAATCCGTCTTTAGTGTTGATCTTCGATTGAGTAAATACTCGACTGGAGGCCATGTTTGAAGCGTTTGTTTACGTTTTATTGATTGTCTAAAAATATTTGATGTTAGTGAGGTGGGAGGAGGGGAAAAAGAAAATTCCCCGAAATTATTGCAAATAATAAAATTACGGGGTTGTAAAACCCCCTGTTGTGTCAATCCAATCAAAGGAACCCCAGCGCATGCGCCAATTACATGAGTCACACGAGTCTCGTTAGAAAACACTTGAAAATACATGAAATAGAAATCAATAGTGAATTGAATGTGTTTGGGTTTTATTGTTGCATTTGAGTGATGGGATGCGCAGGAGGTGGTTTTTGAAAGACTCACCGTCGTTGGAGGTGCTGCCTCCGTCCAGAAGTTCCATGTAGTGGGTTTTGCAAAGGACTCGATTATCCTGAAGGGCGAACTCTTCGCCCGTCGACAGCTGACGTTTACAACTGTCGCACGCGAAACACGCCAAGTGGTAGACGAGTTCGCGCGCACGGCGGACCCAATCGGACGCCGAGATGGAACGAGAACATTTCGCGCATTTTGCGCCGAATTGTCTGAAAAACACAATTGAAATAAGAGTTAGTAAGGCGATAAATTGATTTTTTTTCTCGAAATTTTACTTAGTTTAATGAATTTTGCAAGATTTTTGTGTATATAAAATGAAAATCTGAATGAATTTTTCTCAATATTTCATGTAGTTTAATGAATTTTTCAAGATTTTTGCGTACAAAATGAAAATCTGAAGAATTTTTCTCGAAATTTCACGAAATTTAATGAATTTTGCAAGATTTTTGTGTGTAAAATAAAAGTCTGTATCGACAGTATTGGAGCATTAGTGTTTTATGGCACCGGTTTGTAACATATATGATAACAGGTCATTCATCATGCGTTTAATATTTGTACTCAATTAGTACTTTCAACGAGGCGCAACTTGATTGACATAATAAGGCGTAAAATTATGTGCTAACAAATCAATCAACACTTATCGCAACTTCAGACAAGGAGGGAGTATGTTGGGATTTAAGCATATGATTACTGTAGGTGATGGAAAAGGAAAACATTATTGTATTACAAACTAATACAGTAGGATTTCAAGCTTGAAATAACCTCCGGGATGTTGATTTCGCGCATTTAAGACTAGAATTCAATGAAAAATGGAGTTCAGGTTTTTGAATCTAAATGAAACACGTGAAAAACTATTCAAATTGATAAAATAAGACAGTTTAAGTTGTTAATTTGTTAATTTACCGGGGAATTAAAGAAAGGATGAGATTGTGGCATCAGTGGAGTGGAAAGTAAACAAAAAAATTGAGTAAATTTATACATATTCGAGATCAGAAATGACAAGATTGTGAAAATATTAGAAATTTGAATGTTGAATTCATTAAATTACATGTTCTCTTGTTTTACTCATCATAATCATTCATTTTCTCGATAGGGTCAAACTACAAATCAATCCAGACACCAAAATTTCTTCTCAGTGAAGAAAAATAGTGAGCTTGAGGCATCATAGTGAAAAGTAAACAAAACTTCAGTAAACTTGCAAATATTCGAGATCACAAATGACAAGATTGTGAAATTATTACGCAAATATGAAATCTACAAATAGCGAATGTTGAATTCATTAAATTACATGTTTTCATTCACTTTCTCCACAGGATCAAACTAAAAATCAATCAAAACACCAAATTTATTCTCAGTGAAAGGAAAAATGAAGAAATCTTTTTCCCCACTCGGACAATTGAAACTAAAAAAAGCATCCCAAAAGCTTACACATGATGTCATACTCGCTACATAATAATTTACAATTCAAGTCACGTGTCTCATGAAAAGAGTAAAATTAGTAGCACCCGAGGCCAATTACTGCTGTTGCTCGTCCCCCCTCGGGACTCATTGTCAACATTGGGCCACATGATTGGCTCTAATTGAGCGATAAATGCAACACCCTCACTCCACCTGGTCACGTGACAAGAATGCACGAGATGACCCCCTTCAATTCCCCACCCTACCCTCCGGGGATGATCGATATATCGGCCCCGAGGGATGGGGCACCAGAAACTGAATTAAGTTACCACGTGACTTTCTTAACTTTATTTTCGATATGTTTGCTTCCAGCTCCAGGAGAGGTCGCTGGCAAGGGGGAAATATATTGGTCAAAACTAAATTCAGAGTCATATTGTAACATACGGGTTATTTGAATAAATAGACAGTTTGCGCACTGAGGCTCTTACAAACTTATAGTTACAGTTACAGTTATAAAGTTACACTTATAATCTGTAATGCTGGTCTTATAACTTTATAATCCTAGATTTCTTTCACTATTCATAACTGTAAAGTCTACCAATACTTGTACATGAAGGTTTTCCTTTATAAAGTTGCAGTTATAACCTGGTTGTCTGGCTTATAATTTTGTAATTCTGATTTTCTTACACTATTTATAAAAATTGTGATCAAATGAAAACTTTAGAGTTATAATAGATTCCACCTCATTTGCAAATGGCGACCACCAGCTGTCCCACTCTAAAGTTCTACTGTGTAATCATTTCATCTGATTATGTAAGTGCTAAAAACAATTAATGCTTATTAAAACCAGCTATTCTTGTGCAGTAATTGAAATTTCAAGACCAGAGTTTTAACCTATAACCATAATTTATAACTATAACAGGCATTTTTTTTTTATGCGCAAACTTAATATTTTTTTGCTCTGTGTGCCTTTAATTTATTTTTTGTGCAGTGATGACATCAGGATTTAAAGAAAGAAAGTTAGTGAATCGTCGGATCGATGATTTTTGCTCGCAGTCAAATCAGGGATGATCGGACGGGCATGAAAATGAGCTAACATGCTAAAAATAAAAAGTTGAAAAATTCTATCTTCGCTGCATTGCCCCCGTGTTGTGCCAGCTGGTGGCACACATTGGAACTCGCAGGTTACAGTTTGTACTTTGTAGTATATAGTATAAAAGAAAAGAAAAGCTTGATCGATCGGTTGTATCGATTGGATCAAATCGATTTGATTGATTAGAAGAAGGGAAAGGACTGACAGTAGAAAAATAAACAGAGAGAGATTGAAGAATCGTGTTGGCCATCAAAATGGCCGAACACTTAAGAAGTACAATGGGGAATGTTTACTATAAATTGGAAGGAGAAAATCGAGGTATTGGTCAAAGCTTTAAGAATAATAATGCGGGGTTTTTTAAATCGTTAATAAATCGATCTACTTATTCATGTTATCGACCCCGGGCAAATGGTTTAATCTTATGGAAAGTTAGTTTTTTTTGAATCTTCTAAGTTTGTATTGATTTATTTAAATTTATTCAAAGGTAATGCAGTTTTCTTATAAATATTCAGAGATAATTGCTACAAGGATAGATCCATAGAATTTTTTTTTTTGAGAAAGGAAGAGAGGGGGAGGGGTAGAGAGAGAATATTCAAGAGACAAAACCAACTTGTGATGCACTCTTTAGTTATTTATCACCTGTGTATTTTTTTACATCACTTTTATCATCATTTAAGAGATACAAAATACGAGTTATAATAAATTATATGAAAAAATCTTTCTTCCAAAACTACTTTTTGTATTGAATGTTGAATTATTTATGTATTTACTGTATAGTGGTGAAACAAATTAATTTTTACACCTGAAATTTTTTTATGTTAGTATATAAATTTCAAACGACTTTTTTCTTTAAATAAACTTTCAGATAAACATCCCAAAATATTTTTTAAAAAATTTAATTCAATTCCAAAAGCTTAAAAAATAAAAAAATCGATCCTTTCGATATTATTCCCCTTAAATACACCCGCACAAAACTCACATCAAAAAAAAATCATGACATCATTTCATAATTCACTGACTCACAAAAGCAGAAATCTCAAACCTACTTTTTTCCATATAAAATGAAAAAAAAAGTGACAAATTTAATTAATTATTTTCAACACCTATAAAAAGCTATTTAAAAACGGAATGGGGGCGCGAAGAGGGGAAAAAGAAGAAAAAGAAAAAAAAAAAAACAAAACTAAAATTTATCACACGGCAAAGCACAAAAATATGCCGAGAATGAATTCCGCTCAACTATAGTCCACCTGTCCAGGTGTCTGGCCCACTCGGACGCCCCGAGGTGCGTCCAATGCTCAGTCAAGAAGCTGCGAGGTGCAAATCAAAGACAAGAATGCGCGTCCGGCCAAGAGGGCACCATCTATCATCGGATTTGCTCGTGGACCCTCCGACACATCCCCACACCTGCTCAACTAACTCAGGTATCTTGTCACATACCCACAGATATTAACCAACAACTTCAAAAAAAAAACTATTTTCAAAGGGGTTTTCCTCGGATCCTCTCCATAGGGGAAAAAAAATCACCAAACACTCCATCTTAGCCACCCCTACTGCGCATGCGACCAACTCAAGTGTGAAACCCTGCAGCGTATCTCTTCGCAATATCGGGGTTTTTACACTTAACTCATGACCCCGTCGTCATGGAGCCACCGCGTCTCGATTCCCCGTGTCCCCTCATCCCTCGACCACAAAAGACGCCTCCCTCAGATCCCCCTTTAGATTCTCGTCGACCCTCGGAAACTTGTGAGTGGTTATACAAACAAGGAGAGGGTGTGAGAAGGTCGACGGGGGAGTTTTTGGTGTGTGTAGTGTGTGGGGGGGTTTTGTCGAGATGACCACGCCTTTTTTTTTTTTACATACCTGATGTAGTCTGCTTTGCAGTAAATGTTGTCTTCTTTGATGAAGCAAGATGGCTGACGGTCTAGTGCGGATTGGCACACCGTGCAGCGAAGACATCTCGCGTGCCACGATCGCCCGCTCACCTTGAGCAAGTATCGGTCCGTGATGAGATTGCCACATGCAGAACAAAGTTCCGTTTCCATCTGGGAAAAGTGATAATTCGATTTTTTTTTTTAAAAAGGAAAATATTAAAAATGATAAAGCTTCGTGAGTTTGGTTTTGAAAGATTTAATTTGTTTCTTGAACCCTTTGAAATCGGTCGTTAAAAATTTATTCTAAAATTCCCACGTTTAAATGGGAAATTAAATGTTTTTGCTACTCGTATTTTTCCACCATTTGTATTCCACGTTTATAACACGATAGGGATAAATTTCTCCCCTCACAACTTTTCGTGTTTAAGACATTATAAAATCACACGTTTTTATTTTTTAATTAAAAGAAAGTTTTGTTATTTTTGACGTGAAACATGAAAAACTCTTCACGTGACACTGATTTTTATTTTATTTTTATTGTCTATCACCCTCATTCCAAACCGTTGCAACTTTCCCTTGATCTCTTCCCAGGTTACATTTCTCTCTCATTCTCAACATAAACTAACCAAAACTCCCTCGGGTGCACCAAATGACCATCCATTTAGTTGTCTTCATCCAACTCCTACACACCTCGATCCCTAACCCTCATCTGACTCCTTCATCTCACTCTGGTCACGACGCATGCGCAATTAACACGGACTGCGACGATATTTCATGCAAGTCTCTGTGGGATACCACCACTTAAGAGCCCGCCGACTCGCTCCTACCGCTCGTGGCCCCAGGTGCTGAACAAAAACCGGGTATAAGCACAAAAAAATTATTTCAAAAACGGGTGCCATATACCTTAAAAATAACACAAATTACTCCGTTTAGCACTAAAAAAAATAAATAATTGCCGCGTTCGGTCCTCGCATCGTGGACCCAATTATCTGCGGATGTAATTTCGCATTTGGTGGGTGTAACAAAATAATTGAACTTCGTTATAACGACCTTCCATTGCGGGGGCGAGTCGGTAGGTGGGGCGACGGGGGGTGGAGGAGGTGGATGAAGACAACT
>JAQFZO010002193.1:0-12836 GCA_034695885.1 Geophilus flavus
ATATGATTGGTGCAAACACATATTGCACATGTGTAAACCGAAATGCACATGTTTAAATTCATTTATGAACTCACCTATTGTGTAAATGATTAACCAATAGAACTACCATACACATGTTTAAAATGTGTGTAAATAAGAGTGTTTATGTTTAAAATACTTTATGAATTTACCTAGTCTCTTATATGTGTAATTATGATTTATGTGTATAACAACACCTAAAAAGGGGTGTACTGTACTGTTTTACAACTATAAAGGGTACGCCACAGGAAAATTTAAAGGGTGTAATTTTTCTGTGTGCACGTTGAAAAAGATGAGTTCCTAGAAATGAAGTGGAATATTGTACAAATGTACACGAGAAATTTCTAAGTAAGAAAATTACACGTTGAAAAGCAAAATCGATTTTCATATTTGCACAAACTATTTCTATTATAAGGAAACGAGGAATCTGATGGGGAGTGGCCGAGCGAAAATCGATTTTCAACCAAGGTCTCGGTCACGACGGTCGGTCTGTGGTGGACCACATATTTTAGAGAAATTAACTGTCGGGTTAGAATGTGAATCAGACATTTAAATTACACTTTTCGCTTTTATAATAATATTCTTTTTTAAACAAAATAACTGAAATTTCAAGTGGAATTGATTGAAAGGGTTTTTCCTTTACATTTTCTGCTTAAGTTCTTTTCTGGTTTTGGGGCTAAGTTCTCTTCATGTTTACCCATGGACTAAGTTTTTCTCAAAATTTCTTGTGTGTTCTCATCAGAGTGCCTCCCGACCACATTGTACATAAAAACAATTTTCTCGGTATTTGCCTGAATTTTATCACTGGAATAGTTCAAGCCTGCAATTTTTTATTGTAATTTTTTGTAAGATCACCGGCATGGAATTGCAGTTTGGTTATGGTGAATCGATGAATAATCTTTTTTTTTTAAAGAAAAATAAAAATATAAATAAATTTTGTTTATAGAGTTGCAGCTTTAAAACGTATTCACTTGCACTCGAGATCTTTTGAATTAAAGTTGATGTCGGTGCATCGGGTTTAGGCAGTGAATTCCCTAGGTCTCTTTCGACGCACGGGTTGCGAGTGATACCGTTGTCGAACTCAAACTCCATTGTGGACAGGCGGTGTACGTCATAATTTTAATTTATTAACATAACTCATTAATTACTCTGCTTGTTTGCAAATCGTGTACGAATTGAATTAAAATAAAGCGAATTAACGCAATAAATTAACCAATATTTGTATCTTCACCACATCAAACTCCACTGGCAATGTTTTGTTTGTTTATTTATCTCGAGCAACCAAACACACAACACACTTGTTTACCCGTGAAATCCCCATATAAATCTAATTTACTGAAGAAAAATTAATATTTTTTTCTCATAAAAATTGAATTTCACTTTACCCAGGTAAATCGCGTAACATTTTCCAGCCAACGTATACGTTCTTTCGTCTTCGAGGTAAAAGCCATCTGTCTAGATTATAAATGATGCATTCTCCGCATACTAGCACTAGACTTATTAATCTGAAAAAATGTCTTGAGATATCTGATTTATCACCGTTTTTATGTCGAGACGTATATTTGTCTTGTTAAAATGGAAATTTTTTGCGTTTTAAGTTTTTACCAATCCATTTCTCTTGTATTTTTACACCTACGCTGGACAGTTTAATAGCAGGCAGTTTAAAGTTGGTGAAGCATGAACACACGTTTCTGAAGGAACATTCGTTTCCAAAAGAATTTTTATAAATGCAGAATCAGCTACCGTGAAAATAAGCTGACCACTGACACACTCTCACCATAATACATAAGTGACTAAATAAATCAGTAGACACTTTCAGAGCAACAAGAGTCTTAAGCTTAGAGCTTATCACATAAAAAATTGACCTCTACTAAATACTAGCCCCAAGTTTAGTCACTGCACAACAAACTAAATTTTATGATTTGAATTGTAAGGCCCAGAGCAAACGAGTGCTTACACTTGTGCTTAAGCTCAAGCCAAAACCGTGTTACATACGTATAGGTACTGGGAACCTCCATTTTTTTTTTGAACAGTGCGCATGCATGTACACTCATAAATCATAAGTTGGATCGGGAAATACGCTTCAAAACCAAGCGCGAAGCTCAAAAGCAATAGGTAAACACAAACAAAAACACCTGTTTGCTCCAGGCCTAGGTTGCGTTTAAAAATTAGCCCAAGCTTATTTCTTGGAAGTCAAGTTGTTGGGTTTTAACATGAGCGGATGGTCAGTTATGTCGATTACGGCTTGGTCATACTTACTTTAATCATGGCACCTGCTGAAAGAAGCATCTGCTCTCATTTGTGATTCTGATTTTGCTTTGTTTACCATTTGCCATTTTTTTATAGAGTGCACAAAGTTTCTCTTTTTCGATTTTATTGCTTTGGTAGTCCTCAGTTGGCTTCATTGCAAGTTTTATCCGAAGGGTCTGATTTATCCAGGGTCTTTCGCTTTATTGACACGTGTGGTTTTAGTAAAATAATTTGATTGCTTTGTGAGATTTTTTTGTTTGTTGTTCCTATTGGTATTGTACTATTTTTTTAGCTTTGGTTTTCACATTTTCGGTTTGCATTTTGTAAATGCTTTCTTTTCTTTTTGATTTACCAGTTTTGATGTTTGTTCTTTGCCTGGTCCCGTATAACCGTAACTGTTGCTGGGGGCCTTAAACAATATTTTATTAATACTACTTACTACCGTACTGTTTAAACATTAATTTTTCAATTGTTAGTCACTTACTGTTAGACATGGCTTTATTCTAGAAACGGATTTATTTGTGCTTTTTGCCTAAACATTAAATACTGTATACTGTATAGAAAAATTTAGCTATTTTCTTTTTATAAAGACTATATAGATATCGATTTTACAATTTAGTCGGGCAAATATAGAAGACAAAACATTTTAATCAGTAGAAAATTAGGTTTCCTCTAATGACTAGAAAATGGCAACACCTGTTTAGTAAACGCCAACACGTGAAGTAAAAATATTTATACTACTGGTATGTGAGTTTCGCGCCGGTGTCGAGATAATTTTATTGACGACTTTTAATTGATGAGAAAAGATCCACATGTTTGTCCAATTAATGAATCAAAAAGATGTTTTCATAATAAATTCTTTTATGATTGTGTGTTTCATATGATATTTTGTCGATAATCTGTGAATGACTGACATTTCAGTCTGCGTGACGACCTTAAAATGGCTGGGGATGATTTTATATTGAGGTTGTTTATGATTCAGTGGAGATGTTCGGCATTTCCAAGGTGAATCATGGATTCGATTAAAGGGAGAGGGGAAAAAAAGTGCGAACGATCGATACATTGATTTTTCTTTTTAAAGTTAAACTTGCCTTTTTATTTTCTCATCAAGATTAAGACGCAGTAACGTTAGTAGCCAATGTGGAATTGGCTCCGCCTCTCAACCCGAAACCCGCATCCACCTCGAACCGAAGCGCCGTCAATGCCCCCCAAATGGTCTTCAAGTAGATGGTGAAGGCCGTGACCGGAAGTGCGAGAAAATATCGACCGCTGAGGAACAGGTCGCCCGCCAAGTCCCAGCCGGACGACACCACTTTGCCTAAAGAACCTTGTAATTGCCCAGCCTTTAGAAACAAAAGTTGGATTAATAAAATAATAAAATTGTTTTAGTTCATGAGGATGGATGGATGGAGATAGAGTTTTAGGTTTTCATCGGCTACTGAGACTATATGGGATCTTGTTGGATTTCGAATTTCACCATGCCAGTTTTTGTACAACATTTCCCCTTTATTCTCTTCAGTATGAACAAGTGTCCGCTCCAATCATACACTTCCACTCAGTGCCAATCGGCTCTACCGGTCAATCGGGGGTCGTGTAACACCACACAGTTCCGGTGCGCACTCCCTCGTTACTTTGAACAAATCAAATCGACTTAGTTTGTCCCAACGAATGTGTCAAAAGCAAAATTCCACTATGGAAACAAACGTAATCCTAAATTTTATGGCCGGCTCTCAAGAACACACTGTTTCTCATTTCATGTAAGGTAGGATGATTATGAATCCTCCTCTGCCAATCCCCTCATTACGCCTGGTTTGAGCGCCCATGTCCCGAGGCTCGCAAATGTGTGTAACAGTAAAAAAATCGCATATCTCGCGGGCATTCTGTATATTCGGCAGTTAATGTGTTCAATGTTATACCCGTTTCTTGGTTGGAACGTTGTGGATGGAGGAGGGCTTCTTCAAGCTCTTGTGCCAGTGGGCCTTGCCCGAGTGCGGGAGTGTTTGTCATTGAAGTAATGCTCAAGGGCAGGCTAACATGCCATGACGTTGCCCATGGTCGTCCATCAACAGGTTAAACATCCTCCCACCTCCGGCATCACCAGCATCGCCGGTGTGCACATTCACCGACAAATGCGCTGCACGTTTGTGAGAAATGCAATTTTAGCGCTAATGCGCACATTTGTGAGCCTCGGGATATGGATTTTCGAAGTTACCGCATCTCGAGGAGTCAGAATCAACCTAAAATATAACATGCGAAACAGTGCCTTCTGTTATTGCGTTATCTGATTGGTAGTTATAATGTCCTGGTTATTTTCACGGATATATTGTACAGTATGTGAAAATAGCAATAGCCTTTTTTTTCCTGTTTTGGTTTGCTTTTCATACTTGGCATTGACTGGCATGGGGACTTAATAGACTTGCATTTCTTTGAGTTTTTGTAAAGGGTGTTTACTTTAAAAGCTGTTTACTTTACTAGAGGAAAAGTTCCAATTAGAAAGTTTTAGAGCAGGCTAAGTTTTCCTAGAAACCACCATCAAATGGTAAAAAACAAACAATAACTTAATAAAAATTGACAATTAACTAATCCTTTAATTAAGACGTCTTAAAAGTGAAAAACAAATTAATTATGTATCAAGCTCTGCTCAGGTAATGATTCTGGGATGAAAAATGCATTGCAATCGATTTCGAAGTTCTGGGATCGACGGATTCCAAAACAGACATTTTTTTGACTCTGTCACAAATATTTTTACATTTTGAGCATATGGTTGATTTTAGTTATATGGTTGATTGAATATATGGTTGATCCACTTTAAATGCATTTTTCACTCCAGAATCACCCCATGTGTAAATTTTGATACATTATTAACTTGTTTTTCCTTATTTTTCACTTTTGCTTTCACTTGTAATGTAGGATCAAACTGATTGTTAATTTTTATTAAGTTATTATTAGAATTGGGGGAGAAACTTTCAAGCTCTATATCTCTATGTGCTTTTCACCAATCAGTAGGCACTGAGCAGCATTTTGGTGCTGAAACAAACAGAGCCTACTGGTTATCTTTCCTTTCCTATCGCTTCTGTTTCCTCTTTTCTCACTTCTTCAATTTCCTTTTCCATTGTCTCTATTATAGTATCGGAGTTCTTGGGTGTACTTTTCTTTTTCAGTGGACCCTTTTTCTTTCAGTGGCTTGAAAGAACAGGGGAGGAATTAATTCATAACCGCAGCAGTCTATAACCGGCCTACTATGCATTCAGGAGATGAGAGTAACAGGTCAGGTCATAAGGATGTCCCCCTGAACCTTTTTGAAAATGAATCACAGCACTTCTCTCTCCTCTTGGACGTTGTATTGGTGTTTATTTTCCTCTTAGGGATACGGTCCTCTTCTCTATACCATTCAATCGCTGTGAAATGGGCCCCTCTTTCTTCCTTTATTCTGTTGAAGTTTATTCGACTTTTTGGTTTATTTTTTCCATTTTCGTTGTGCCAGTGGTGTCTACATTCCACTGGCATCGACTGGGTCATCCCTGCACAATGGAGACAATAGTATGGTAACTAATTTTGTTTTTTGCATATAAGGATTGTGAAATTTTTGGAAGAGAGAATTTTGTTTCGGTTTACTGTTTATCTCTGTCCAGTCTGGTATGGCCTCTGCTGCTTTTTGGGACCTTAAACTATATTTTATTATTATTACTACTATTATTGTTTGAGTTTTACCATTTGATGGTGGTTCCTAGGTAAACTTGGCCTGCTCTACAACTATATAATTGAAACTTTTCCTTTTGTTCGATTCGTTAACAAGGTATAGTAAATGAAAAGTGCAAGTCTGACATAAAATTTGTTTATGATACAGTATTGGATTCAGGATCTATACTTGGCTATACAAAGAATGGATTTCTAGAAAGTTGACTGGTTTGTCTTAAAGTAAATCCTGTATACCATAAAATTTTTTAGCCTGGTTATTTTCACGGAGTCCGTGAGAATACACACGCCGAAAAAGGCCAACAGCTCAAAAATCAAAGCGGAAAAGTACGATCAAGAACTCAAATTAATCAATGGAGACATGGAAAAAGAAAATTGAAGAAGCGAGAAAGGATTACCCGTTATCTGCAATAATACCAAGATGCCTACACTAGTGCAATAGGGAGAACCACATGAGAGTACGGCTTTGAAGTTTTTTCCCCTTTCACCTTCCCCACTCCTCTTCCTCCTCCCTACCCAATGCGCACAGCCAAGTCTCAGAGACGTCAACATTATGGACTTGTAAAACGTCCGCAACGTCGTAATTATGGCTGAAGTGTCACACACATTGATTTTTTGGACGTCATTTTTATGATGGACGTAATAAAAATGTCGTATGCTAATGTCATTTTAAAACGTGTCACATGTCAGATACTTGTCAACATAAAAATGATGTCCAGAAACATCCGACAGTGACACGTCCAAAAATGGCGTTAAAACGACATTTTTATTACGTCCACATAAAAATGACGTCCAAAAAACATCAATATCTGTGACACTTCAGCCATTACGCGAACGTCCATTCTTCAGACTAACATAAGATGTTGATAAGATGTGTTGTGCGCATTGGGTATGCAGGATAAACTTCCAAACCCTACCCCTTGGTCCTTCCTGGTCATGCTTTTTCGCTTTGAATTTTCGGTTGTTTATTTTTTTCCCATTTTGATTGTGCCCATAGTGTGTTATTTCCACTTGCAATTGTCTGCCTACCCTTACACAATGGAGGGAGACATTTGACTGATGTCTTTGGATTGCGCAACACTTTGGATATATGGCCACACAGCCACAGTAGCCTCTGGAGACCTTAAAACCCTATCCCTCCCATTTATCCATCCATCTTCCTCTTCCTCCCACATTAGTGGTCGAGGAAAGTGAAAGATTTTCTTTTACCTTTTGTATAAAATCATCTACGGTGCGGATGGTGGCACCTCGGACCAAATCGAAAGTAGCATTCCCAGCATTGAGGAAGAGCCCCATGGAGGAACCGACGGTGTTGGATCCATCAGCCGTCAATTTGGTGGTCAAGTACTGGAATCGATCGAAAGCCGTTTGGAGCAAATTGAAGAAATTGACGATAGGGTTCGAGTCGAATGCGATTTTCACGTCCAAATTGGCTCTGGCGTTAGAGGAATTGCTTTCCCTGCCGCCAAAAAGAAAGGGGGAAGCGAAGCTCACGGTGAAAAGCGAGCAGACGATGGCGAAACTCGATAGCCTCATGATCGAATCGTTAGATTTTGATCTAGAAAAGCTTTTTTATGCAAAAAAATGAGGAAATTGATTTTTTTTCTTTCTTGAAAAGATGGAGGAAGTTTGCAATATGAGTTGATCTACTTTTGATTATCCATCATCAAGTTGAAATTTGACTCTTTTCTTCCCTCGTGGATTATTATTCCATTCATTTTAATGATAAAGTAGGATTTCTTACAGCACCATTAATCACTAAGTAAATTACATAAAGACGTGTGTGTCTACATTTACGCGTGAAAATATTTATTTTTTTTGTTTATTTATTTCGATCGATGCGATTTTGTAATAATAAACGCGGGAAATTGCATTAAGCGTCATTGAATTTCCTTCTAAATTATACCACTTTGCTGTGAAAAGAAGAGAAGAAGAGCAGCTGTGAATTGGACAATGAAAATTTTTACGTATTTTTTAATAATTTATATCTAGAATATAAAAAAAAATATTCTTCACAAACTACTGTTTAATTGCACGGAAAAGCGTGAATTACGTAATTGAGGGTCTCACAATGTCGGAATTAGCGAAATAAAGGAATCGTTTTCCGACTTCCTTTCGCAGACTAACGAATCCATTCACGTCGTAACTTATAAATACAAAGCGCTCGTGAATGGAACTTGCATCGCCGAATTCGACGCTCGAAATGATCAAGGAAATCGATGCAATTTGTTGTTTGCTCTTTTTGTTCGTGAGCACAATCATTGCTTTACAGGGTAAGATACTTTTCCCTCGGGTTAAACGGTTGGTAATCGAATTAACTTGTTCTCTATATACTTGTAGAAACCTTTCCCAAACAATGCAAGTTCACCGAACCGGAGTCTGGTCACACTGGTCAGGGGTCTTGCGTTTCCCCGAATCAATGCGAACCAAAAGGGCTTCGCCACCCGTCCCCTCAATGTCGATCGCCCACCGGACGTCGACTCATCTGTTGCGAAAATTTCTTTCCGAAGAGAAAATACGAAAACACAGAGGAATGCGGCATTCGACCCGCTTTGGGAGAACTCAAACCTCGGGATGCAAAGATGGAGACTGCTGCTATCGTTGGGGGTGTCGAATCGTGGAGATTCGGATGGCCGTGGATTGTAAGATATTTTTTTTTAAAGAAAATTCTATTTACTGTAAATCATCTAGTTGTGCGCGGGTCTCAATTAGACCGCGGGGGAAATTAGATTTTTGTAGTTAGTGCGTGGGTCTCTATTGTAACTCGTGGTATTATGATAGAGACCTTGACATGAGAGTGATTTCTGGGTAATTCGGGGCTTTCCCTAAACTGAAACTCGACATGGCGCATCGCAAATTCGATATCGTATTTAATCTGCAAGTTTTTGAATTCAAGAGAGAAAAATCTGGAGAAGCTGCAGTTAAAAAAATTTGGAATCACACTTGTACGATTCGGGGATGCAAATGACAACGTTTGCAACTCGAAACTGGCGTAAAAATTATAATCCACATTGAGAAAAATGAATCCGACATCCTGGAGCAGGAGCCAAAGTTGTGAGTGCAGAATTGGAAAATGACTGGATAGAATTTCATTTTTTGTCGTGATCGATTAATCCGCGCGTCGGTCTCTAAGAAAGTGAGAGGGACACTTAATTTTGCAAATAGTGCGCGGGTGCACTATTAGAAGATTTATGGTATTTATTTATTTAATTTATCTATTTATTTATTTATTTATTTATCCTTAGGCAGCAGTTTTCGAAAGACGTAATTTCATGTGCGGGGGCAGTTTGATCAGTCCCAATTGCGTAGTCACGGCGGCACATTGCTTTGATGGGTAAAAAGAGTAAAAAAAATTTGTTCGTGGCGTTGCGGTTTGAAACTCTTCATGATGTTTGTAGACTGCAAAATCAAGCGAACCGTTTTTTCGTGCGACTTGGGGAACACAGTTTGTATACAGATGCGAAGGACGAATATCCGGAGGAAATCCAAGCTCAAACAGTGCACATTCATCCGAAATTCGAGTCCAATTGTTCGGATCACGACATCGCCGTCATTCGACTCAAGTCGCCATCCAAACAGACGCCTGTCTGTCTTCCAAGCAACAATCATGACAAATTCTTTGGGCAGAACTGCGTCGTGGCCGGCTGGGGCACGACGAAATACGGTAAAAATCATTTACAGTCCCAACTCGTTAGTACGAACAAGTTAAATGACTGGCAGTTTGTTCGTACTAATGGGGTTTTCGCGTTAAGGGTAACTCTTTTGTACGAAATTGTGTTCGTACTGACGAGTATTTTTAAAAATAAAAAATACTTTTTGATTTGGGCCCATTTCTCCATTTTTATATGCCTCTTCGATTTCTTTCATAATTTATTTTCCAAATCATGCAAAAATTTTAATTTTATTTTATAGTGAAAATGACTTTTTTTCTGTCACTTTAGTTTTAGTCTCGTTTTGGTTTTACTTTTGCTACGTATTGGCTGGAAAAATTCGTATTAACGAAAAAATTTTCGTATTACCCGTATTTGATTTTTCGCACTATCTAATTTCGCATGAATTTTGCCGAGTTCGCACTATGCAGTTTCTCACACTAACGAGTTACGTGAATACGTCATCCCCTTTAATGCTTTTTGCCAAGACAAAAGTTGTTAATTTTAGCCTTTGGTTTTTAACATTTACCGTACTTTTGGTAATTTAATGGATTTGTGGCAAGTCGCTTGCGACCTAAAACAATATACATACATTATCTCTTTCTCTCTCTCCCTTAATTCTTGCCCGCGAATCGATCCGAGAGCGAAGGAGTCTTTATGACGTTTACAAAAGTGTAAATATTTAATGCAATGACGATTTAATTATAAATTTAATTAACTTCTACTCTTTTTGCGTAAATAAAAAACGATCTTTAGATTCGCAGTACAAAGAGCCTTTCAGCCCATTTCTTCAAGAGATCACCATTCCCGTTCTCACAACATCTTACTGTGAGGAACATTACAAATCCGTTCCCGAGTACACCAGAGCTTTTAAACACGGCATTGAAGAGCGTAGATTCATTTGCGCTGGTACCGAAGACGGAACCCGAGACGCGTGTTTGGTACGAAACAAACGACAAAATCTTTCATTTATTTTTAATTTTTAATGTTTATTTCTAATCTAATCAACAGGGCGATTCCGGTGGCCCTCTAGTGGTCGAATTGGCGCCTCACAAGTGGACATTGGTCGGGATCGTGTGCATCGGCTACGGATGTGCCATGAAGGGGTACGCGGGAGTGTACACGCGACTTTCGGAGTATTTACCGTGGGTTATGCAGTTTTGTCGGTCGGAATTACCTATTAATTAATTTTTTTTGGAGTTTTGGTTTTGGGTTTTTTTGGATTTTTTTTTGTTGGTTGAATAAATATTTGATAAATGAACCGTGTTTGTGTCGTTTGTTTGTAAATGTTGTTGGTTTGGGGTCGTTCCATTGACCATTTTATCGTTGACGTCATGAGATGAGGAGATTTCGTGTCGTTGGCAAAGGGCCAAACGGCTCTTTTCGCGACTCGCGTGCTGGAGTTTTGGTGATCGATCGAGGACAATGACGTCAAAAGGTGGTTCCCACGTCAGAGAAAAGCCCCCTTGAGTTTTCGGGTCACTGAATTTAAATAAATTGTAGGAAACCGAGAATTAAAAATTCAAATAATTAAAATTTTCAAATAAAATTTCAAATAAAATCCTCTTTCGGGATTTTTCTAAGATGTGGGAAAATTTGATCGGATGCGTCGTTTCGTGTGTAAATGTCATTAAGAAAATCGATCGATGCGGATATTCGTGATCGGAAGGTAATTTTTTTTTGTTTTTACTACGAAGCACAATGAACGTAGGTGAGGATCGATGAGTGAGCGATCATTTTGTGTGGTCCGGCAGCGTAATGTTGAGATTTGTTGACGTTCGGAGGACGTAGATGGGCAAAACGGATGTAGGCTCGACGCGTGCGCATGGCCGAATCGATATAAAGAGTGGTTGCACGCGAGTCACTGCTGTAGATTCTTCTTATTTCGTCGATCGATCGCGCAAAAATGTCGTTTAGCCGTTGCTCGTTGTTCGTTCTCGCCGTTTGTTTCGGCACGGCTTTCGGTTTGGGCGGCTATAGGCACAGAAATCGACAAAATCCCTCCGCCTACTTCAGCTGGGGCTACGGACCACATCAGAGAGATTTTGCTGAGGTAAGAAAAAAAATCACTTTCATCAAAATTTATTTTTCATCTATTTTGATCCTAATACGTCATAAAATTCTTTTGGATTTTGTTCTTTTCGATCATTTTATCGTATCGAATTTATGGGTGGATGGGACAAACATCAAATGTACAAGAGATAACCGAGAATGGATGTGTTACAAGGTCTTTTAATTAAATTGAAAACAAAATCGAAATTAAAATTAATTAAAAACGAATTAAACCGCGAGATTAATACGTAAATCCAGGTAAATCAGTGGTTGCGCGGGAAACGGACGTGGATGAAACCTTTTACGACACAACCAAACGTCCTTCACCTGCAACCTGTAAAATCAATGGCAAAACCCCTTTTTAAAAATAAAAATAAAAAAATTCTAAAATTTGTTTCTCCTAAATCTAAATTACGCAGAGAGTATCGATCCTTTCCTTTGCTTTCCCACTCTTTTTATCGAGTTGCGCGAGAATGGGAAAGGTGAAAATGATGTTATCTGCTCCGAGGAGAAACTAAACTCGTTTGGGATTCATTTAGGGTTCACACACGACCCCCGTGTAAAGGTGAAAGCATCGAACGACTCACATTTCCACTCGAATTTATCCTAATTGCCCTAACGAACAAAGTGTACCTTTCGGATTAATTAAAATTTTCATCCCAGATACACCTTTAATATCCACGACAAATGGGAGAGAGAGTTTCACTTCACTGTCGCACACAGCGTTACCTTTTCTTTTCCTTTATACACGCATGAAAAATTTACGACATTTTTTTTTTTATTTATTATTCTTTTCTCGTCTATTAATGACTCGAGGCCTTAAAAGCATTCGATAGAGGGAGGGAAGGGTTGGGTCAGTGATCTTTAATTGCGTCTAATGTCGTGCAGCGTTGCGGTGAGAAAGGGGAACGACGAGTGATAATGTTTGTTAGTTATTTTCACAACGAATTTGTACCAGGTGATTTGTGGTTGATGTGAATCGATCGAGTCCGAGTCGAGAACGAGGTATTTATCACTTTTGCAGATATGGTGCAGTCATAAAGCCGATCGATCGTTTTGTTTTATCCCACACCTTGTTAAATTGTTTTTTTTTTCTCTCTCTCTTTCTCTCGTCTGGTTAATGAAAAGGCGAGACATTTTACGCTGTGTCGCGTATAATGAAATTTGGTC